>CM070818.1:63078431-63218431 GCA_036326025.1 Chrosomus eos
GTCAGCGACTCCCTGATGTCAGCGACTCCCTGATGTCAGCGACTCCCTGATGTCAGCGACTCCCTGATGTCAGCGACTCCCTGATGTTAGCGACTCCCTGATGTTAGCGACTCCCTGATGTCAGCGACTCCCTGATGTTAGCGACTCCCTGATGTTAGCGACTCCCTGATGTCAGCGACTCCCTGATGTTAGCGACTCCCTGATGTTAGCGACTCCCTGATGTTAGCGACTCCCTGATGTTAGCGACTCCCTGATGTTAGCGACTCCCCGATGTCAGCGACTCCCCGATGTCAGCGACTCCCTGATGTCAGCGACTCCCTGATGTTAGCGACTCCCTGATGTCAGCGACTCCCCGATGTCAGCGACTCCCTGATGTCAGCGACTCCCCGATGTCAGCGACTCCCTGATGTTAGCGACTCCCTGATGTCAGCGACTCCCTGATGTCAGCGACTCCCCGATGTCAGCGACTCCCTGATGTTAGCGACTCCCTGATGTCAGCGACTCCCCGATGTCAGCGACTCCCCGATGTCAGCGACTCCCTGATGTTAGCGACTCCCTGATGTCAGCGACTCCCTGATGTTAGCGACTCCCTGATGTTAGCGACTCCCTGATGTTAGCGACTCCCCGATGTCAGCGACTCCCTGATGTTAGCGACTCCCTGATGTCAGCGACTCCCTGATGTTAGCGACTCCCTGATGTTAGCGACTCCCTGATGTCAGCGACTCCCTGATGTTAGCGACTCCCTGATGTCAGCGACTCCCTGATGTTAGCGACTCCCTGATGTCAGCGACTCCCTGATGTTAGCGACTCCCTGATGTCAGCGACTCCCTGATGTCAGCGACTCCCTGATGTTAGCGACTCCCTGATGTTAGCGACTCCCCGATGTCAGCGACTCCCTGATGTCAGCGACTCCCCGATGTCAGCGACTCCCTGATGTTAGCGACTCCCTGATGTCAGCGACTCCCTGATGTTAGCGACTCCCTGATGTTAGCGACTCCCTGATGTTAGCGACTCCCCGATGTCAGCGACTCCCTGATGTCAGCGACTCCCTGATGTCAGCGACTCCCTGATGTTAGCGACTCCCTGATGTTAGCGACTCCCTGATGTTAGCGACTCCTGATGTTAGCGACTCCCGATGTCAGCGACTCCCTGATGTCAGCGACTCCCTGATGTCAGCGACTCCCTGATGTTAGCGGCTCCCTGATGTCAGCGACTCCCTGATGTTAGCGACTCCCTGATGTCAGCGACTCCCTGATGTCAGCGACTCCCTGTTGTTAGCGACTCCCTGATGTCAGTGACTCCCTGATGTCAGCGACTCCCTGATGTCAGCGACTCCCTGATGTTAGCGACTCCCTGATGTCAGCGACTCCCTGATGTTAGCGACTCCCTGATGTTAGCGACTCCCCGATGTCAGCGACTCCCTGATGTCAGCGACTCCCTGATGTCAGCGACTCCCTGATGTTAGCGACTCCCTGATGTTAGCGACTCCCTGATGTCAGCGACTCCCTGATGTCAGCGACTCCCTGATGTCAGCGACTCCCTGATGTTAGCGGCTCCCTGATGTCAGCGACTCCCTGATGTTAGCGACTCCCTGATGTTAGCAATCCAAAACATCGCTAGTCGCTTTTTTTCATTAAAAATGAGCCAGACGTCGCTAATCTAGTGATTACATTCAAATCCTTTACTGTATACAATACTGACTACTAAACCCACTTGCTTTGCCATACGTAACGTTTTTGAATTGTATTTCTTTGTATTTGATTGGCATAATAATAATAATAGCATATATTACAGTCTCTTCCCCATGAAACCGGCCTCATGTGTCTTTAATAAGGATCTAGAAAAGCACAACGGAAAAAACAATGACAATTTCAATGTATTCATTAGTTGCTCTGCAATATTACGCTGTCTGACATCACAGTTTGAGTTTATTTGGGTCTCTAGCAGTCGATGTGGGGAAAACCAATAGAAACGCACACAGAGATCCTCAGATTAGCCGGTGTCGTTCTGAGATCAATACCGGCCCCGGGGACAGACAGAGGCTTATGTAACGCTTTACTCACACTACATGACGGATAAACTGAACACAACACGCAATACAAGCTACAATAATATGCCTGAATGTGTTAAAGTGACTCTATTAGGCTTTTACAAATATTACCTTTCATGTGTTTGTGAATGTAAAATGTCTGCAAAGTTTTTCAAATCAAAGTGGAGGACAAATATATATTTTGACTCCTAAAACTAAAAGAAAGAATTGATTCTGAACTGCTGAAACGAGTCGTGAGAAATTCAGTCTCACAAAACCAGCATAACAATGCAGCTAATTTGCATAATCCCAGCCTGTGGTGTTGATTGGCTGAGCAGCGTCTCTTAGCTCCGCCCTCTAACACTAGTGTATCTGAGACTGGAGAGTTTGGTTCGTGTTGTTCGTGTCGAGAAGACGCTGTTTTCTGAGATTGATCCGGTAAAACACACGCCATC
This sequence comes from Chrosomus eos, assembly GCA_036326025.1. Lineage (NCBI taxonomy): Eukaryota > Metazoa > Chordata > Actinopteri > Cypriniformes > Leuciscidae > Chrosomus > Chrosomus eos. The sequence goes on from CM070818.1 coordinate 63,080,916, forward strand.
GTTACTGTTCGTATCAAGAGCTGAGATTCAGATATGATAATGAGCGTTTGCTTTCTGACCAATCACAGCAGAGGAAGCTCTCAGAGAGGCGGGGCTTAGAGAGACTGAATCTCCGAACGAACCGTTTCAGACACTGAGAGAAAAGAGCTGATCATGTACATTATGAGGAAATTAAGTGTTTTTGACCTTGGATGAATGTAAATCTGTTATAGGAAACGCCAAAACTAATCAGGAGACTTTAAACATACCAAAATAGGAATTTCTTCTAAAAGAAACCGACACATTCATTACTTGTTTATTATTATCTTGCTTTTTCAACTGACATTATTCATGCACTATATTACAAATGTTCTGAATCTTTGATTTTCCCTGTGTTATTCAATGAACATCTGTAAATGATGATGGGATTTTAGTTTTTGGGATAACCAGGTAAAACAGCAGACGGATTTGTTTCTTAAGCATCAGTAAGAGGATCAGCAAAACTCAGTGAAAGATAATCACCGTCTCTTCCTATTAAACTAAGAAGAAACGGATGTTTTACGCGTATTACGGCATATTTGTGTTAATATGACGAGCTAAACATTAAATATCCTGGCATCTGTCTTGCTCCTGATATTTTTAACTCAAATAACCTGCAAAGAGTGTAATGTATGTACACATTTGAGGGAGAAACGTACGGAAAATGTAATTTGCTCCATGAGATTTTCACGAGTAATAACCATCCTCAGATTAATAATGGATCAAACACACACAGCCTGAAGAAGCTGGACTCATTAAATGCAGATATGATTTCCATATTTTCAGTTTTGTGCTTTTTTCATAATAAATAAGAAGAACAAAAGAGACATGTCTGCCTTAGAGAATATAGATATTGATATAATGCTTTTTAAAGATACATTTTACATTTAAAAAAAATTGTAAAAACCCAATATTCAAAAGCAATGTTCATGCAACTCTAGTTAAAAAACATATTACAGTGGATTATATAGTAATGTTCATACCAACACAATATATTCTCCTTCTACTAAATAATAACTCGTTTTTTTAATCTTTCTAACGCATTCGGGTACATTTTAACTGGGAAGAGGAACAAACATCTAAAAAACAAAATCCATTGTTTTTAGTATGAAAAATAAACTTTTGATGAGTTATAAGACTGTCAAAATTCACAGCAGCCAATATGATATTATAGTATCATACTACATATTAGTCGACTCGTAAACATATTTGAACAATATAATGAAAAGACTATATAAAGTCAATCAGATATTGAGTAAAAATCACAAATATTAAAGCCGATCGAATCTTTCACACGACACTCATTTAAAATGAGTCTGTCAATCTTTATGTAATAATCATATTCATAATGTATGAAGTGGAGACGTTTTGAAGGATCTCCTGAAAGCCGGACTTTGTGTCTGTAATGGAAAGCAAAAAAATTGAAAGAAAAAATACTGAAAAACACTGATAATGATATTCATTTCCCAAACATTAGGAGAATGTTTCCATGATGTTCCCGTCGGACACAGTCTTCCCTGTTTCTCACTCGCTCGCTCTTTCTTTCTTTCTGAGAGACTGAAGATCATAATCATCCTTTCTTTAACAGTGAAGAGAGTCTCTGTTTCTCACCAGAACCCCAAACCTCTGAACTTTATCATCTTTATTCTTCTGTTTCCGGCTCACATTCACACACAACCTTCATTTGTCAATCATATAATCCTCACATTTGTTTAATTTTGTTTTATTTGACCAGGAATGTCCCAGCATCTCTTCTACAGGGAGTTCTGGTCGACATAGGCACAAACAAAACAGTAATACTCAACATAATAAACTAACGAAAGTACCCTTATCTGAGGACCACACTCCTCATCATCTGTTAAACACACTTACACCGCACTATAAAAACTGACTGTAAGAGGGTTTAAAACGAAGCGAGACATGTACATATTTCATATGTGATATTCCCTGAAGCTCAGTCCATGATTAGCAGAATTAGAAAACGCTGATCTATATTTCTGTATGGAAAATTGGATTCTTGAGTAAAAGTTTCACTGTTGATCTAATATTATAAATACTAGTATGTCAATAAACTAGATATATACTGTAATAATTTACCCAGTAAAGCTTTTAAAATAAAAATCCTCAAGTTCAGTGAAGTCCAATTTGTCAATTTATATAAGTTACAGTGATGTGTACGCACACTTGAACCAGTCATAAATCATAAAGTAGAATGATAAACAACATCCAGTTTCTTCAAAGTATTTAAAGGCGCATATATATATATATATATATATATATATATATATATATATATATTATATCACAGTAATCCAATACTGACAAAAATATACTTTCCTCTAATCGTTTTAGAGCGACAAAAGAAAAACATTTTTTCAAACGAAAATAAAAACATAATCTTGGTCTCAATTTCTTTAAAAGATTATCAAAATGAGTAATTTTATTATCCGGCCATTTCTTCACATATTATGACGAATGTATATTTCAGTGTAAAATGGACATAAACTGCAAACAATGATTTTATTATTTGGTATTTGTGTCTCATTTCCAGTCCAAATATCAAACATTTCTTAAATCAAGAAACATTTACTAAAGTAGTAAAATTACACTTAATTTTAATTATAATCACTTAATTTTAATTAATTCTCCCAAAAAACAGGACATAATATCTTATGTTATTTTACTCATCTAGTAAATGCATCTTGATTTAAGAAATATTTGATATTTTGGACTGGAAACAAGACATTTACTGAGATATACGAGTGTTTCTCCTGTTCTCTAGCGTTCACTTCTTCATCTTTGTGTTTTCTGGGAGGTAAAGAGGGAATGACTCTGGGAGAAAGCAGAACTAAAACTGCAACAATTGGATTAGGAGAACAAAAGATTGGGTTTGCTGGGTAACTGGATTATCTATTGTGTAGTGAAAGCCGTGGGATATCCCGAGCACAGACGCACACTAGCGTTAGCATTGACTAGCCGAAAGTTTAAACTATTAACCAGCGCTGTTAAAACGCCATTGAATGCCTTAAAACATCTTGAATGTAACTCGACACCCTTGCCTCATTTAGTATGCGTGGTTCTATGAATATGCAAATGAGCCCCGCCTCCACTCACTCACTCACTCAGAGATCCACTGGTTGACGATCACACGTTGATCTGATTGGTTACAAGGTAGTTTGTGACGTCAGAAACACCAGCGATTTCAAAGCGTGTTTTGAGACTGTCTCAAACACACACAGATAAACACATATACTCGCACACAGAAACACAGACACACACACACACACACACACACACACACACACACACACACACACACACACACACACACACACACACACACACAACACAGACACAGACACACACACACACACACACACACACACACACACACACACACACACACACACACACACACACACACACACACACACACCACCCGAGGGGAGGTTTCTCTGTCGATGTGTTCGGCTTCATGAAACTCCAGTATAAAGTGAGGAAGTGATTTCAGACGAACTTTTGCAAACGCTGAAGTCTAAACACAGTAATCCTACTGACAGTGATTATGACCACAGTAATTATACAGTTATTTTAACCTGTAGACTGCATGAGTGTGTGTGTTACTCTGAATATAGCTCTAGTCTTTCTGCTAGAGTTTAGAAGTGGAGAGGACCATACAACCAACATGAAACTAAAGCGGCGTCCGTCGGCCCAGTTATGAGTTATGAGTTATGAGTTATGTCCAATAATATGAACCAAGCGGCAACATTCTGATCTGATAAATGAAGCCGACCCAGAAGAGCAAAAAACTGCAATACATGTAAACTCCTCTAGGGGCCGGTCCCAAAAGAGAGCAAATGTCCATAGATCCCCATGTTAAAAAGCCGTTTTCACAGCATAAATTCATGTTTTTACAGGTTGGTCACATGGACTTTTATTGTATTTTTCGATAGGTTTCGAGTGCCTGATAACTGTGAGGGGGGTGAAAACTCGTTAGTTTTATATCGTATTTAGATATAAATGTATGACGAATAAGGGCGTGGTTAACTTTGATTGACAGCTTGATTTACAGCTGATAACGGACTGCGCTGAGTGGAACTCCTGAAATGTGACGTCTCGGCCATGATCTGACCCAACACATCACACCGCCTCTGTGTCCTTTCTGAAAAGATTTTCCAAGATGGCGCCGCCCATAAACGCCTCAAAACCGTTCTTCAGAAACCTACGGGTGTCCGTAGAAAAAACAGTGCAAGTTACACACCACACGTACAAAAACACACTGAGAATCACCATTTTTGATTCTCCCAGGATTCTGAACAGACAAATAAATAAAATAATGTAATTTACTAGAGGTTCTGACAAAATGTGAATTGCTGCAGTCTATTTAAAAATGTTTAATCAATTAGAATTAATTATTTTTTTTAAAAAGGGTCGAGTGAATGATTCAATGACTCACTCATAAAGACTCGTTTCATTACTGGATGAATCAGCGTTTTTGAACGAATCTCTTGAGTGAATGATTCAATGACTCACTCATAAAGACTCGTTTCATTACTGGATGAATCAGCGTTTTTGAACGAATCTCTTGAGTGAATGATTCAATGACTCACTCATAAAGACTCGTTTCATTACTGGATGAATCAGCGTTTTTGAACGAATCTCTTGAGTGAATGATTCAATGACTCACTCATAAAGACTCGTTTCATTACTGGATGAATCAGCATTTCTGAACGAATCTCTTGAGTGAATGTTTCAATGACTCACTCATAAAGACTCGTTTCATTACTGGATGAATAGGCGTTTTTGAACGAATCTCTTGAGTGAATGATTCAATGACTCACTCATATTTTAACAGTCGCTTGTCGCCACCTACTGGTGTAACGATATAATAATACAATCTTTATTTGTAGCGTCAAGTTTCTTTCAAAGGGTGATTCCCTCTATTTTGATCTCTACCGTAAAGATCAGTGTTTATATCCGAACTATAAAAACCAAAGTTTGAATTAAATAAATACATAAATAGAAATGAAAGATGAATCAAAAGTAACTCTGTCTTGATGAACATGTATAAATGTAATGAAATAATGAAATGAAAATAACAATTTGCATTTAAAAGAGCATCTGTGCATTAAAAGCAGCAGAATGAAGCACAAAATATCATTATTTTAACTCATTTTATTAAACATGGCTGACACTAAACAAGACCAAAAACATGACAAATCAGTGCCGCCTAGCAACACCATAGCAACCACCCAGAATACCCTAGCAACACCATAGCAACCACCTAGCAACGCCCTAGCAACCACCCAGAACACCCTAGCAACTGCCTAGCAACCACCCAGAATACCCTAGCAACCGCATAGCAACCACCCAGAACACCCTAGCAACCACCTAGCAACACCATAGCAACCGTTCAGCAACCACTTGAACACATGAATAAGCCATATCTCAGCACCAGAACATCGTACAGACATGTTTGTTGTCTCGTATGCAATCATGCACCGCACCCTAGCAACTGCCTAGCAACACCCTAGCAACCGAGTTTGCCACTCTCTCACACCCACTCGCATTTTCTTCTGGAAATGTACATTCTAGTTATATTTATTATTCCTAAATAATATTCCTTTAAAAACACAGTCCAGGAGTCAGTATTGATGTAGTTTTGAAATGTTTTCTTATGGCCATAACTGTGTTTTTTTACAGTATTTAATAATAACCATTCTGTGCATTCCATGTTTTCTTGTCTTTGTCCACATTTCTGGCTGTATATTACATACATTTATTTGACACAAACACATATTAATATTGACTTAAACGTTTGCAAATGAGGAAAATATGGAGGATAGTATTTAAATGTAGCCTGTGACATATATAAAATAAATAAATTAATCTGGCAAAACCCCAAATATATAAACTCATGTCTTTTCTAACACAATCACAGTGTGTAATAACCCCACTGAGCCCCTCAACCTGAAATATCATTAATAATTCACCAGCATTATTAATAATGAAGTGTCAGTCAGGCTATTGTTATCCGCTATTCCGACTCGATATTCCTGCATTATGATTGGATGAGCGGAGTCTGATGTGGATATGCAAACATAAACCCCTACTATTAAAATAATTAACTATATTACTTGGCAATATATTGGCATAATTGGATTATTATTGGTTTATTATTGGATTATTATTGGCTTATTATCATATTAAATGTTAAATGACTGTAATTGTTTCAATGAACTGTAAACATGCATTGTTGAACGGTAATAAATAATGATTTTAATATTTCCGATATCAGTGATTATAGTGATTACTGAATGAGGAAAACAATGATTAGTCTCTACAGAAATACAGTCGCACACACTAATATAATAAAGATAGCTAGTTTGTACATAAAGGTCAACCCAACCTCTTCTACATCACATCTTTTCATACAAAATCCTCTCTCTCTCTCTCTCTTCTCTCTCTCTCTCTCCTCTCTCTCTCTCTCTCTCTCTCTCTCTCTCTCTCTCTCTCTCTCTCTCTCTCTCTCTCTCTCTCTCTCTCTCTCTCTCATGTTAAGCACCTTTCTTAGCCCTCCTTGTTTTATTGTCTAATCCGGTCCTCCACCCCCATCCCGACTGGATTACGGGAGCATCCCATAGTGACTGTTGTCATGGTAACCGGCCCCACCCTGTCTAATTCAGAGGTGATCATCACACACACGGAGCAATCTCATTACCCAATATAATAAACGTGTAAATGCACGCCGTTTGATAGGTTTATGTTTACTGTATCTCATTATTTTTACTATATATCATTCATAGTATCATTTTCAGGAGGGTGACGTTTCGGGCACGACGAGGACCCCGTTTTCAACCCTTGTTGCCGTGGTAACAGCTGAATGTCATTCAGGAAGCATTTTCCATCTGCGCTGCTGTTCGGCGTCCAGGAGTGTGTGATACACACACACACACACACACACACACACATGCTGGAATCATCTCTTACATGACAGGGAAGCCGCCCTCGAGCGTCACAGAAACTTGAATAGGTTTCTGTCGAGTCTCACAAAGCAAAAGCTTCAGACTTCAGTGCCGATTCCGAATGAACTGATTGTAAACCGCTTTATTCTCTTGTTCAGGAGTGTGTGCTTGTGTGTACTAGTGTTAGAGCATAAAGTCCTCCTATAGTCACTCATCTTTGATCACCAAAATTACATATTTACATTTTTTTCTTGAAAGAAATGTCTTCATGCCTTAAAATATCTTGAATGTAACTCGACACCCTTGCCTCATTTAGTATTCGCTGTGGGTCTATGAATATGCAAATGAGCCCCGCCTCCACTCACTCACTCAGAGATCCACTGAGTCTATTACGACAAATAAGATATTACGACAAATCATTATCCTAACGAGTGAGTCATTGAATCATTCAGTTAAACAATTCGTTCAAAACGGCAGATTCATTTAGGGAGAAAGCAAAAAATAAAAACGTAAACGAAACTGAAACTGTTGCTCAGAGACGCGACTATTTTAAATGGCAAAATAGAGGAAAACAGACAATATTGTGTCTAAAATGTCCTACTAACTCTTTTTTTTTATTATTGTATAAAATGAATATCACATTTGCAAATGTGCTATTCGGGAAAACACCACTTTTGCTTGTGTGATATTGCTTATAAAAATTAAAAACCAGAACTGATACAGAGCATTTTTTTGCACAGTATCTTGGTTTTTGCAAGCATTTTTATTAGTTTTGCTGGCATCTTTGCCCTGAGCCCCTGTTAATATCCGCCCCTGGTGTGTGTGTGTGTGTGTGTGTGTGTGTGCGTGCGTGCGTGCGTGCGTGCGTGCGTGTGCGTGCGTGCGTGCGTGCGTGCGTGCGTGCGTGCGTGCGTGCGTGCGTGCATGCGTGCGTGCGTGCGTGTGTGTGTGTGTGTGTGTGTGTGTGTGTGTGTGTGTGTGCGTGATGATGGAGGCGGGGGTCTTTTCCGAGCGCGAGCGGTTACTGCTTCTGTTGCAAGGCCTGTTTAAAATGAAATGGGTGAAACATAGCAAAGGGTTAGACTGGGTAAACTCAGCACTGGCAGAACTTGACTAGGGTCTGATCGAGCTTTCCCGTCCACTGACAACAGTTTCTGATTAATCCAGTGCTGACACTAAAGCCCCGCTCGCACCGCCAGCGAGTCGCTAGTCTCTGTACAGAAATGAATGAATCGCTGGCGTGTGAACGGTGTTCAGAACGCAGGCTGTCCGCACTATTAATTGCTTAAGTGATCAAATAAGATTTGTGTGTCCAGACATAACAAACCTATCTGAATGGATTGCTTTGGTAACGTCGTAGTCGTACCCACATATGCGACGAGGCTTTCCAAACGGATGAAGGTAAAATTGAGATGCATCATATCGCTATATCCAAATAACCTAACGAGTTAAAGGATTAGTTCACTTTCAAAAAAACTTTTGCTGATAATTTACACCCGAGATGTCCATGTCGTTCTTTCTTCAGTCGAAAAGAAATTAAGGTTTTTGATGAAAACAAAAATAAATAATGAACGAATCTTTTTTCGAGTCATTTCGTTCACTCAATGAACGAAATGACTCGAAAAAAGATTTGTTCATTTTGATGAACGAGTTCGAACAGGAGAGTCACGAACGCGGATCCCAGAACAGAGCAAGGTGAGCATTTGTGCTTAAAAAAACTTAAACTCTTTTATTTATTTTTTAAATGAGCGATGGTTTGGCTAGATAAGACCCTTATTCATCGTCTGGTGTCGTTTAAAGCCCTTTGAAGCTGCACTGAAACTGTCATTTGGACCTTGAACCGTTTGGGTCCCATTGAAGTCCATTATATGGAGAAAAATCCTGGAATGTTTTCATCAAAAACCTTCATTTCTTTTCGACTGAAGAAAGAAAGACATGGACATCTTGGATGACATGGGGGTGAGTAAATTATCAGCAAAAGTTTTTTTAAAAGTGAACTAATCCTTTAAGCTGACGAGTCGCGGTGAGGAACTCAGCAAAACTGGAATATTGATGTTCCTGTAGTCACTGCTGACACTTTAGACACCGTTTGACTACCAAATGAATACTTCCGGCGTTTGACATTATTGTTATTGTTGTGTGTAATGTATAGATTAATGCAAAAGACGATTTGAAATCTGATTTGAGAAACCAGAGTCTGTATCCAGAGGGGTTTAGAAAGTCTGGAGAGCAACAAAAAAAACCCCACAAGAAATCAGACAGTCTGCCTAAAAACATCTGATTTGATAAATAAATCAGATTTGCCGGTGTACTTATTGCATGGAAAACCCCCTAATTCCAGCAATGAGAAACAGCAATATTGATACTCACTGCAAAACAGCACTAAACCATTCCAGCATCGTTGAGGACGCTTGCAGGAGAATGAGGTAATGCTGACGAGAGAGTTGCACTTCTCATATATCAAACCTGTGCAGTGTTCATCAGAACATGAGAACCCTTCCTCAGCATCAGCATCAGCGTCTATGAGCATGTGACACTGTTGAGTGCTTTCACTAAAACACCAATTACCCCCGGAGGATGTTACGAATGATGACAGACAACCTGAGATTAAACACTGCACGGAGAGAAGTTGCTTTGCATAGATGAAGCACAGTTAAAGGGGTCGTCGGAAGCTGGTGTGATTCTTTAGGCTGTTCATGTAAAGTTTGTAATATACTTTAGTTAAAATTCTTCAATGTTTGTGTAAAACACCCTTTTCACCTCCTCAAAAACAGCTCTGTTCACAGTGACCTGATTCTGTGCATGTCTCTTTAAATGATAATGAGCAACTGCCCCCCCCCCCCCCCTCCCTCCCTTCTGTGGGCGTGTCGAATGGCTGAAATATGCTAATACAGGAATATGCTAATACGGAAATATGCTAATACGGGAAATATGCTAATACGGGAAATATGCTAATACGGGAATATGCTAATACGGGACAGTCCATCGGTGGTTGTGGGCGGAGCATCAGCATTATGACATCATAGTGCTCAGAAAATCCAAACGCCTGATTATTGAGAGTGTTTCGACTTTTTGAGGAATGGATTTTTCTAATTGTATGGTGGTTGTGTCCACACACTGCAGATACACATTTATAGGCAAACACTATATAAAAGTGAATTTCGCATCCGATGACCCCTTTAACGTATAGGGTGCCGAATGTAACCCTGAGGGAATGAGACGCTACATAATGACGTAATGTGAGGTCTAGTCAATAATTTTATCCCTTAAAACTCATCTTTAATCACCAAAATTACATATTTAAACTTGTTTTTCCTTGAACCAGGAAATCTTGACTTTGGCTGAAAATATGCCTTCATACATTTAAGCAACATATCGGCCACCTCGAGTCTGGTTTTGGTGCTGCATCTCTCCTGGACGGTGTATCGTGAGAGACTGTGTTTCGACATGTTGTCTCAAGCGTTTAGAGCAACATTTACTCTTATAATAATAATCTAGTCATTTCAATTAAGAAATTGTAAAATAAATGACCTTTCCGAAACAGAAAAGACATACATTTCGAGGAAGGAACGTTATAATTAACTAATTAATTAAGTAATTAGCACCATTTGGCATCCCCTGCCAGAACCCACCCAGACAGCAACAGCGTCGGCCCAGATCCGGCCCAGTCGGCACAGCGTACGTGTGGATTCAACATGTGGGCCGGATCTGGGCCGACGCTGTTGCTGTCTGGGTGGGTTCTGGCAGGGGATGCCAAATGGTGCTAATTAGTGTTGTTTTTGGCGGCCTGTTTTAATTTTAGTTTTAGTCTAGTCTTTGTGTCAAGCTGTCATTTTAGTTTTTATTAGTTTTAGTCACGTTCATACTCTTTTTAGTCTAGTCTAGTTTTAGTCGACAAAAACTGATGACATTTTAGTCTAGTTTTAGTCGACGAAAACTGATGACATTTTAGTCTAGTTTTCGTCGACGAAAACTGATGACATTTTAGTCTAGTTTTAGTCGACGAAAGACATAGTCTAGTTTTAGTCAATGAAAATTGTATTTTAGTCTCTTTTTAGTAATGCAATTCTATTTAACCCAGTCAATATGTATACCTAGTAGTAGACGAAACCAACATTTTCTTTTAGCCAAACCCATTTCAAAAAATCTTATCTTATTATTGTTAGTCTATCTTATTATATTATTGTTACCTTATAGACTCAATAATGCTATTCCAGACACAGAAGACGCTCTGATATAAATTTAGAACATATTTATTTTACCAACCAAACATGTTGCCTACACACGATGACATTAAAGTTTTTCCAAATGTCATTTCTTCTTTTTCTCCCAAAGACGAATCCCTTTCTCTGTGTCAGACTTAACTGCGTTTGTTGTCGTTTATGCTAACGCCTGTTTCACACATAGCCTAATCCGTTTGCGGTGTGTATTTTTTCCCGCACCCATGTTAGGTTAGAGCGCTCACACCGCACGCGGGAGCGGTGCGTGCATAACAGCAGAGCAGAGATCTACACAGTAGCCTACCTCAACAACGCGACATAATGGATGTAGGCTAGAAATATTGATTTGAAATAAAAAATAGAGAATAAATGTTGTGATTGTGGTATTACAGCCGTAGATCAGCTGCGCACTGCAAACGCAGCACATGTGAAAACACAATAGCACGAGCTGCTCCTGCATACACACCGCACCGCATACGCACTACACACGGAGTAGGCTATATGTGTGAAACAGCCGTAACTCACGCAGCTGCATCTTCTAAATCAGGGTAGGCAAGTTCGGTCCTAGAGAGCCGCTGTCCTGCAGAATTTAGTTCCAACCCTAATCAAACACACCTGAACAAGCTAATCAATGTCTTCAGGAATACTAAGGCTATAGGCAGGTGAGGTTTTTTTCAGTGTTGGAGCCAAACTCTGCAGGACAGCGGCTCTCTAGGACCGAACTTGCCTACCCCTGTTCTAAATAATGCCGCGAGTGGGGCTTGAGGATGTGATGTCGCCTGCGTCTGCGCAGTGCGATCTGATGCAGCCCCTGAAGTGAAACACAGGAAACAGAAATGCTGCATACTGGTAATAACGCAAGTAAACGAGACGAAATAACGTTAAATAACATTTCGTCTCGTCTCGTTTTGGTCAACGAAAATTAAGAGACATTTTAGCATAGTTTTTATTTTGTAAACCACATTTAGTCTCGTTTTTATTCGTCAACGATATTACATTATACATTTAATTATAGTCATCGTCACATGACCAGCATTTACGTTGCGTCTCGTCTCGTTTTCGTCACGTGAAAAAGGTTCGTTGACGACGATATTTCGTCATAATTTTCGTTGACGAAAGCAACACTAGTGCTAATTAATTATTGATATCCATAGTGTTTTCCTGAATTAATTAATTAGCACCTGAATTAATTAATTAGCATTAATTAATTTGTTTTTGTAAAAAAACAGACATTTTTTTTACATGTTTGCAAATGTGATATTGATTTATACATTTAAAAAAAAAAAAAAAAGAGTTAGTAGGCTATTAGGTGACTTACATTTTAGACACAATATTGTCTGTTTTCTTTTATTTTGCCATTTAAAATAGTTCCGAACAGTCGCGTCTCTGAGCAACAGTTTCAGTTTCATTTACGTTTTTTTTTTTTGCTTTCTCCCTGAATGAATCTGCCTTTTTGAACGAATTGTTTGACTGAATGATTCAATGACTCACTCGTTAAGACGTTAAGATAATGATTTGTCGCCTCATACTGGCGGTTTAATATCATTTGGTTAAAGAGACAGAATGTGTTTGCAAACTTGGTGAAACTCCAGCTTTTAATGTTGTTTATATGTCTATATTTAAAAATGCTTTAAGACAATCCATGTGTAAATTCATAAGTCGACAGCATTGCTGAGTATTTTCTGCTTAAAACTGCAGTGAACCAAAGACAGTCTCAAAAACACTGAAATCGCTGGTGTTTCTGACGTCACAAACTACAGTAACCAATCAGATCAACGTGTGATCGTCAACCAGTGGATCTCTGAGTGAGTGAGTGAGTGGAGGCGGGGCTCATTTGCATATTCATAGAACCGCGAATACTAAATGAGGCAAGGGTGTCGAGTTATATTCAAGATATTTTGCTATAAGGCATGAATCATTTTTTGGTGATCAAAGATGAGTTTTAAGGGATAAAATGATAATGATTGACTTCAGGGGGACTTGAACACATTTGACTATTCCACAGATTTACCCCGAAACCGCTCAGAAAATCAGTCAGAAAACTCTGTCATTAATACAGAGAAACAGAAACGGATCCTCGCTTACATTAAACTTCACCCCCATCCGCCGACTGAAGGGGAGACGTATTAATAATGCAAACATCATTGATCGCTCGGGAAAGCCAAACCACACAAGACCTTTTCTGACACCGATCCCGTAGCTTTTCTTTCTCCCTGACTTTTCCAACGCATAAAAAAGAAAAAGCTCTGATGTTTCTAGGTTTTCCCATGCTGGAGTCTGTAACAAAAATATAACCAGATATAATAATGATGCACACGAATCAAATAAATGATCCAGGGATTCTCATAATCACACAGTTCAGACTTAAAGCACTAAAATAAATAATTGAAATGATTTAGAAACATGCATATTTCTGTCATGGTGGAGCATTTCCATTGACTTGTGTTGTTTTTATACTGAGATTTACTGTATTTTATATATATCTAACCTCACAAACACGTTTTTTATTTATTCATTTTAATTTAGTGTGTTTATTAAGCTTTTTTCCTCACAGGGACTATCAGCTGAAGCCCTCAATATAGATTAAAATCATAAAATATAAATATATATATATATATATATATATATATATATATATATATATATATATATATATATATATATATTAAAATTACTATCCTTGTGGACACACACACACACACACACAGACACACAAAACGGGTTCCATAAAAGCATGTGTTAAAGCATGACATTGTTTACTATATCGAACAGATAAGTGTAGAGCAGTCAAACACACACACACACACACACACACACAAAACCACACACAAAGGCCCGCGGACACACCCCACTCTCAGCGTCACACATGGAACAAAGGTGTTTCACAGCGAGAGATGCTTTCATGCTTTTGACAACCGTCTTCATTTACACCATTAAATATGAGCGTTGTACTGTATTCTTGAGTAGCCTATTATGTGTTTATATTATATGTATACATCATATATAGGCTATTGTGTGTAATGTTTCATATCATGAGTAGTGTGATTTATACAGCATGTTCCTTTGGGAAACTGATTGAAGGGAAAGCGCTGTCAACTGAGGAAAACAGATGAATATGAACTGGGAAGAAGCAGCTGTCAATCAAACTCTGTAATCGGCAGATGAACAGAAATATAAACTGTGTATAAACTACATGATTCTCATCAAAACACTTCTCCTGAACACACACACACACACACACACACACGCACGCACACGCCCATCTTCAACCAAAACAGACTCAGTTCACAGGTGTCATAAACACACACACACACACACACACACACACACACCTTCCCCTCAACAGACTCAGTTCACAGAGGTCTCATAAAAACATCAGCATGTCTTACAAAGCCAAAGAACCGATCCAATAGTCAAAACACACACACATGTTTTCCTCCTGATCATCAGAAGACCTCTTCAGTTTGAGTGAAGAAACTCATAAACACACAGAAACACAGAGAACACACACTGCTGAAACACAGAGAACACACACTGCTGAAACTCCTGCATCTGAGCGAGTAAATCCACAGTAATAACGCCAGCAGAAGATCCTCGTGTCGTGTTTACCTTCTTCGGACGCCTCCTCCTCCCCGCGAGTCCGTTGAGTTTATCCGTCGCCTCCATCCTGAGACGGGCCTCAGTGTCTTCATTCATCTCAGGGGTCAGGGGTCAAGGGTCAGGGGTCAGCGGAACCCTTATTACACCTGAAGAACTCGATAGATCCAGTGCAGGTTCACTCCAGTCTCTCCGCTCTCCAGTTCACAGTGACGGAGTAACGGACGAAGAGCGAGCGACTGGAGAGGGGGAGTGGCCGAGAGTGTGTGTGTGTGTGTGAGAGAGAGAGAGAGAGAGAGAGAGAGAGAGAGAGAGAGAGAGAGAGAGAGAGAGAGAGAGAGAGAGAGAGAGAGAGAGAGAGAGAGAGAGAGAGGAGAGGAAACACAATGGTGTCGTCATGGTAACAACTCACACCAGTGTTTATTAGGGAGCACAACCGGGCCAATGCCACCCTGTGTGGTGTGTGTGTGTGTGTGTGTGTGTGTGTGTGTGTGTGTGTGTGTGTGTGTGTGTGTGTGTGTGTGTGTGTGTGATCTTTCCACAGAGAGATCCTGCTGATGTTAATGATGGCCTAAGGTCACAGCGCTGACAGAACATCATCACACACACACATGCACACAAACCCACACACACACACACACACACACACACACACACACACACACACACACACACACACACACCACACACACACCACACACACACACACACAACTTTAATGAGTGAACGAGGGGAGTAAGGACGTCCCGGGTCCATAAAGATCTCATGCTTTTAAGGGTTAAAAAATCATTTCAATAAATTTGTTTAATGCTCATTTAACTGGTTCCGTTCGGAGCAGAACTCAACCTGTTTAATTTAATCAAATGAAAAATATATATTTCCATTTTGCCTTTCTGTTAATCACTGCCTCCTGGAGTGATATCTGTGGGAAACACACACTGTAGAACACACTGAGATGTCCATTCATTTCATTTAACGCTTCCTAAAGTTGCCGACCAAGTGAGTTATCAGTGCCAGAATCGTGAGTGAGAGTGTGTGTACAATACATCCACATCATAACCACACCAAAGATTCATTAACCCACCGCCACCACCCTTAATGAGAATAATGTGGAAATGCATTATCCAAACTTAAACGGTTGTAATTCAGGAATGCTTTGGGAACTAAGTTTGGTCTTGGTTTAAAGAAGACACTCTGTAGTAGTCTATTGATGAAGTGAAAGCATGAAAGTATGAAAAAGTTATGGATTTACTGTAAATCTAATGTACTGCACTACATATTTATTATTTCACATAAAATACATATTTTACCTAATAATTTTTACTCTAAAGTCACTATGAAATCAAAGCCATATGTCTAACCAAGCTGTGTTCAAAATCTGAAGTTGATATCACAAAAATTGAAGTTCCTATTGGAGTTTGTTTTAGAAATATCCACCGGGTGACACATTCCAATGAATTTTGTTTTGATGCATTCTCTTGTATCAAATGATGTTAAAAATATCACTTCTATCACAAAATATGAAACCTTGAGACTCAGAGCTTTCCGACGAAATGTGTTTCGTCAAGATTAGAAAAGGTTTTGATTATAAAGTAGTTATTAAAGTAGTATTTCATCAAATGAAACCCGGCGACGCCCACTAGGGGAGGAGCCTGTTAAACGAATTTAGAGTACCGTTTCCATGGTAACGCAACATCCAATTCCAAAACGAGTTTCACAGGATGAATTTTGAGTTAGTAAGCTTTCGAATGATACCTAATTTATGAATATTACTAAAGTATGTGATATGAAAAAAGAGCGCTAAGCGTCTCGCTAACGGTCCCGCCTTTTTTAAACTACACTATATTACGGCTCATGTTCAATACACATATTATTTAGTTTTCATTTTACAGACGTTGTAAGCTTTTTACATCAATCATCATGAAGTGTAGTAGATTTACGAGCACACACCCCACACAAAAAGTATAAAATATACATCAGGAAAGTGCTAATATTGGTGAATAAAGGCAACGGGGCGTTGATAATTGTGTAACATCTCTTTAATTACTATAGTGCAGCTGTCACGAACTCAGACACACACGCTGCTCAAGGTTTAGCGAGATTACACATGCATCACTGAGCCCATTCACAGACTCAAACACATGAAGTGCAGTCTCGCTGAATTCAAGCAGTGTTTGAGTCACTGCATACGTAATGAGTTTCAGCAGACTCGGGTTAATCACCGCTCGATACTCACACTCTCAAACAAGTGCTTTTAGAGAATTACATTGTATCTGGTTCATAGGCATCAAAAATGGTTATTTTTGTGGTATGAAAGTTCATTTTTAGGGATCACATAAAGGTTTGTTCAAGACTTGAGAGTGTAAAATCTGAGTGTTTTTTGGCTTGTAAATCAAAGAACCTCCACCCTACAATCTACACCCAATCTACGCATCACAAGTTGACTATGAACCAGTTAGAATAACTTTAGCAAGATACCCTGGAGGTATTACTGTGCACCAAACATGTAGAGTTTGAATCAGCGTAGAGTTGATGCCCAGCATTGAGAGGGTTCTGGGGTGCACCAGGGCTCGGTGCTGGGACCCTTCTTTTTGTTTTGATTTTCACAGATTTGAGGCGATCTATCATCAGGCACATTGTTCATTTCATCAGGAGCATCAGTGTGAACAATATGAACAATGTGAGGAGTTCATGACCCCCCCCCCCCCATCTCTCTGTCTGAGAGAGAGACAGAACATGTGCTCCTCCCCCACTCGCCTCCAGAGACACATCCGATACACCACCAGTCATATAACTACTGCTGCCAAACATCCGTCAGCTGCTCTGAACTGGTTTCTCCACTGGGATGATCTACAAGCTCAGCCTTACCAGCTCGTCGTCCAGCAAGTCACTGCATTTACTTATTTGGACCGACCAAATTGCAGTGTGTGTGTGTGTGTGTGTGTGTGTGTGTGTGTGTGTGTGTGTGTGTGTGTGTGTGTGTGTGTGTGTGTGTGTGTGTGGTGCGTGCGTGCGTGCGTGCGTGCGTGCGTGCGTGCGTGCGTGCGTGCGTGCGTGCGTGCGTGCGTGCGTGTGTGTGTGTGTGTGTGTGTGTGTGTGATGGGTAGGCTTAGGGCCCGGGTTAGTGTAAGGAAACAGAATACAGTTTGGACCGTAGGAAAACTATTACATCTATGGAGAGTCTCAATTTAGATAGCTAATTAAACGTGTGTGTGTGTGTGTGTGTGTGTGTGTGTGTGTGTGTGTGTGTGTGTTGTGTGTGTGTGTGTGTGTGGTGTGTGTGTGTGTGTGTGTGTGTGTGTGTGTGTGTGTGTGTGTGTGTGTGTGTGTGTGTGTGTGTGTGTGTGTGTGTGTGTGGTGTGTGTGTGTGTGTGTGTGTGTGTGTGTGTGTGTGTGTGTGTGTGTGTGTGTGTGTGTGTGTGTGTGTGTGTGTGTGTGTGTGTGTGTGTGTGTGTGTGTGTGTGTGTGTGTGTGTGTTGTGTGTGTGGTGTGTGTGTGTTCTGGGAACCTTGATCCCTGCTGGGAAACTTCCAGCCCTGGGGAAAGAGTGTTGCCATAGTGACACATCTAAGTGAATATCCATAGCAACTGCCGCTGAAATACACGGTCAATATATTATAAGCAATATTAGGGAAATATGGAAGGAGGAGACTGTTGTATTTATATCAGGAGAAGATGATAGGATGAAGGTTTTTATCTGATGATCACATTAAAAACGATGTGTGGAATCACGTGTGTGTGTAATTTCCTCTAAACAACAGACTGATAAAATCAATATTTCATGAACAGGGTCAGTGTGTGTGTGTGTGTGTGTTTGTGTGTGTGTGTGTGTGTGTGTGTGTGTGTGTGTGTGTGTGTGTGTGTGTGTGTGTGTGTGTGTGTGTGTGTGTGTGTGTGTGTGTGTGTGTGTGTGTGTGTGTGTGTGTGTGTGTGTGTGTGTGTGAGACAGTAATAATCCACAAGAGGGCAGCACTGCTTTCTCTTTACACTAAAATCCTTATTACCATATTTTGCATTTAGGACCTATTTCTTTTTTTCTTTCTTTCTTTCTCTTTCTTTCTTTCTTTCTTTCTTTCTTTTCTTTCTTTCTTTCTTTCTTTCTTTCTTTCTTTCTTTCTTTCTTTACCATAAGACATTGCATCTTAAATGTAGCACTGATGTAGCCTGGCTGCGCCATCCTACGCACTTCCGCTCAATTTCATTTTCCTTCTTGTAGGACCAATCAGCGAACAGAGGGAGTGGCTGAGAACGATGACGTCGATGTAGTCCGTCAGTTTGAGTTGGAGCGGAGAAAGACGTGAGAAAAGCTATTCGGTCCGTCATTGCAAAACTGCCGAATATCAAGAAGTTAAAGCAGGAGCAAGAACAATGTTTGCTAAGTTTTGTTGGTGGCCATGATGTTCTGGTCCTCCTCCCACGGGGTTCGAGAAAAGTTTGATTTTCCAGCTCACTCCGCTAGTGGTGAATGAGTTCTTTTTTAACACTCTATGGTTCGCACGACCACATGTTAGCGATTGGCTATGGCAGATCCTGAGTGACTCTGGGCAGATCCAATAGTTTTGAACTTGAACAGAGAACCCGCCTACAAGGAAGTAAACGTTTCTCAACGGAGCGAGGCCAGACTCTCTGTACAAATGAAATGTACGAGAGTCTGGCTAGCACTGATGGTCTCTTAAACAAACAATTCAAATTATTATTATTATAAATGTTGAGGATGATTGTCTAGTAGTACGAGCACAATATAATATATAATATTCAGTGGGAAGCACTTTGGCGGTCACACAGAACTCATAGAACCGTAGTTACAGACGTAACCAAAGAGTATAGAAGAACAAGAGGCGAAACTCTGATGCTGTTTTGGTAAGAGCCACTAGGTGCGGCGGCCATTTTGGGGTGAAGATTCCAACTGGAGTGACTGGACAACAGCAGATAACAGTTTTCTGAGGTACTTTTTTTCTTGCATTATTGAGTATTTCCATTTTATGCAACTTTACACATTTAATACTATTATTAGTTACCAACTCCACTCGGCCTGAATATATTTTGTACGTTTTAATCCCCTGGATCATGCTACAAACATGATGATCTTATAGACCATGATGCATTGCTGTGTCCGTTATCCTATAATTGCCACTTTTGGACAGTGGCTGTGTTTTTGTTTACATATTCTTGTTTTAACGGTCATTAATATACGATATAAGAAGTTTACTATAAAGCTATTCTATTGCTGTTATATATTTATTGTCCAACATTTACATTTTAGTACAATTGCATTTATTTGCTGAATTCATTTATTTAATTGATATCTTATTTTTGTATGTGATGTTGTGTGTACCTCCTGGGAAACGGTCTAACGTTATTATAACGTTATGAACTCATGTCACTTTATTCTCACATTTAATGTAGAGAGTAATATAATTAATTAAATCCTTGAACTTCACTGTCTCAAGTTATGTGGGAAAAAGCCTGGTTAGCAACTTCTTTTTAACTGCTATATAACGTTAACTGTTGTGTGTTAAAATAATCACCTAATTATTTCAACCTAAAAATAACCTCTGCACTGGACTAAATATATGTATAATATACGACTGCCGAGTCGCTTTCACCCCAAAATGGCGGCAGCGTAGCGCTGCTGCTGGCGCTGGTGTTGCAGTGGAACGTTCTATTGGCTTTCACTTCTTGTCAATATACGTTATTTGACGTAACTCTCATGATGTTCCGTTGGTTTTAGTTTTCATGGACATTCAGTTTGTTGACATTAGTCACGTCTTCCTTTGTTTGATTTTCCCGCCACTCCTTTGTTACCATGGCCACTGTCATAATGATTTTGTTTGTTTGTGCCAATGGGGATGTTTTCAGCCACTATGGGGTATTTTTGAGTCTTAAAGTAACACTAAGTAGTTTTTCAACCTTCATAATATATTTCCAAGACCCTTGTGATGGTACATCGACTTAAAATATGTTAAATGACTCGTCTGCCATCGCCTGACGGGTCTGTATCGCTTTTACTGGCACTATGTAACTTCGGGTTCGGGTAGGAACCCGTGCACAAAAAGAACTACAAAATTCGACTGCTTTACGTCAAGCGCTACAATAGTCATTATTTCGTTTTTCTTCGTTTCTGATGTCGCAATACATCATCCTTTCATGAAATCATGTAACATACTCTACCTTGTCTGTGGACATCGTTCATTCTAAAGCCGGTGCTGGGTAAACAGCGAGCGTGCGACGGTAGGCTAGATTATTTACGACAGCGGCAATGGACAATTTCGTTTCCAACCAGTAGGGCGACCGAAGAGGAAAAGTTACTTGGTGTTACTTTAATTTGGCCATAACTTTCTCCTTGTTTCAGCAAATGGAATGATTTTTGGTTACAAATCTTATTTTGACACATATTTTGGGAAAATGCTCAGAACATTTTCAAAAACTCAACAGTACACTGTGGGCATATTCACTTCCCTTTCGTTATTTCATGGCTGAAAAGTGTCACTACTTTAAACTGCTGTAAAAATGTATCAGATAAATATTTTTTCATTTTTTTTTTTTTTGCATAAATCTATTAATCAACCTCAGTCCTGATCAAAACTACTAAATGTTTTAAAAAAAAAAAACTATTGGGGATTTGGGGAAAAAACACACAAAATGACTTATTTTCAATAAAAAATGTGATTGTGGACTGGATTCCCCCCCCCCCCCCCCCCCCTCTCTCTCTCTCTCTCTCTCTCTCTCTCTCCTCTCTCTCTCTCTCTCTCTCTCTCTCACACACACACACACACACACACACACACACACACACACACACACACACACACACACACACACACACACACAGTACTAATGAAGTATAAATTCAGAACACACACAAACAAATAACATATATATGAAAATTTGTCATTTAATTAGTTAGCAACAGATCCTGTACATTTGTGGAAACAGTTGATTGATTGAGAACGCATTGAAACGTTTCAAGCCAAAAGTGTTGGAAGATAAAAATAAAAGTAAAAGTAATCAACCTTTTGCTTCATTGTTTTGATGACTCCCTCAGAGAGAGTATATGGGGCGGCTTCTGTCACTTTTTGAGTGATTTATGACCCTTGATTGACCACGCCCCTTATTCCCACGCTTAGCCCCGCCCCCTTTTCCCACGCTTAGTCCCGCCCCCTTTTTCCCACGCTTAGTCCCGCCCCCTCCCACCCACATCCGGAGAGATCATGTGACCGTGGGAATTCCCACGGCACGGAACCCCTCCCATCCGAACCGGTTCCGGTCTGGGCACGTGTTGTACACCTGTTACGGGCATCTGTCTTGATCAATGTAAAAAATGTTCAAAATAATGGAAAAACATTCAAAACAATACATTTTCAATCTTTTATGAAGGATGACAGAAAACAGAGATAGGTTTAGTGTTTTTTATTAAAGAAAAGGGTCATAACACGTAGTGATTAAAACCATTAAGATACATATGTCTTTACCTTTACACATTATTTAGTAAAATGTTACATTTTACATAAACATCTGTTTTAAAAAGAGTTTTCAATCACAAA
This sequence comes from Chrosomus eos, assembly GCA_036326025.1. Classification (NCBI taxonomy): domain Eukaryota; kingdom Metazoa; phylum Chordata; class Actinopteri; order Cypriniformes; family Leuciscidae; genus Chrosomus; species Chrosomus eos. The sequence goes on from CM070818.1 coordinate 63,103,260, forward strand.
AATAACATATATTTTGGGCAAAAGTTGTGCTTTTCACATAACACGTAGTGATTAAACCCATTAAAACATTAATGAGAAAGTTAAAATTGTGTTTTCCACAATAACACACAGTGCTTAAAACTATTAAAACAATTTATATCATTAAGATACTGTGATACAATATTAAGATACAATATTGTGTTTAGTGTTCATACACTTAAAACATTAATGAAAAAGTTTAAAAGCTGTTTTCTTAACGTTATCAAAATGTTCTAGCATTAAAACCGTTTGTATTAAAATTACTTGCATCTAATATGTCTTCAGTGTTCACACACACTTGTAAGTTGTTTAAACTGCATTTCTTAAAGTTATCAAAATGTTTTAGTTCATAAAACATCTAAAATGTTAAAGCGTTAAAAGATCAACATCCAGTTATTTACAGAAAAGTAAGACGAGTTAAAAGTTTTTTTTTTCATTACAAAAGATACATTTAACCTTCATTATTTTTGTCAAATGTGTTACATTTTACATAAAACACGTCATAATATTAAAACTACATTGTGTTAAAAATATAGTTTTTTAGCGGTCACCATACATTTGTAAAATGTTAAAACGTTTAGACATAAAAAATAAATAATTAATACATTTAAAATATAATACGATAATTAAATAAATAAAGGTTTTAAACTGTGCTTTCTTAAAGTTATCAAAATGTTTTAGTTCTTAAAACATCTAAAACTGTGTGTATTAAAATTACATCAAACAAATAGAACTAATCACTATATTTGAAGATGTACTTTTTCACATAACACATATAGTGTTTAAAACTATTAAAACAATTTATATCATTAAGATACTTTTGTCTTTAGTGTTCATACACTTGTAAGTTGTTAAAACATTAATGAAAAAGTTTAAACTGTATTTCTTAAAGTTATCCAAATGTTTTCTTAAAGCATCTAAAATGTTAAAACGTTAAAAGATCAACATTCTGTTATTTACAGAAAAGTAAAACGAGTTAAACGTTTTTTCTTCATTACAAAATATACATTTAACCTTCATTATTTTTGTAAAATGTGTTACATTTTACATAAAACACGTCATTACATAAAAATTACATCATGTTAAAAATCACAGTATCAAAAACACATACATACATTTTTAAATAAAAAACTGACTTACTTTTTTTACATCCACGCTTTGTTGTTGAAAGAAGAACAAAAGTAATCCTGTTTAAAGATTTAATCCACCAGCAAAGATACATCCAACAACAGTTGATCATCCAAAGGTATTAATCCAACAGCAATGGTATTTCCAACTCCAGAGGTTTAGAGATTTTAATTCCAAAAGCTGTGTAAATGTAATTTCCCGGGAGCTCTGCGAAACACGTCCGAACACCCCAGAGACAATCCCAAGACTGACTACAAACTAACCTGACACAGACTCCACCCCTAGACCCTCCCACAACAGGTGCTGAGGCCACGCACACACATACGTCACACAAGCACTCCCACATAATGAAAGAAGAGACGCCCCTGTGCTCCGATTGAAAAGCCGCAAACTCGACGTAGGCCTACATTCTCTTGGAATTTAGGCTACGCTACTGCAGAGCCAGAACCAAAGAGAGATGCCTTGATGAAGCTATGATGGATTTAACTTTACCTCCGCGAAAATTAGGCTACAAGGATCGTGATTTACAAAATTAACCAGCCGGAACATGTGGAATATATTTTACATTTGATTGATCAATGTGGATATAATGACGAGCGATTTACATGGAATACAACATGTTTTTCACAGAGCGAGATATTGGATTTTATTTTTACCACATTATGGATTGGTATGAAAAGACTGAGGAGACGGATTAACGAATGAGGAATATACAGACTGCTCGTGGACCACGTTAATAAATACCCACGTATTAGGTTATAAGGTATATGTATAAATGTAATTAATGTAATAAATAATAAATATAACCTACTTCCTTTGCATATCCTTTGCATCCATCCTTTTTTGTTGGACATCCTGTATCCATTTAAATACACTGAAGCAGAGAAGTTAAATGTGAACCGGAGTTTTTACACGGTCCTTCGAACAGGATAAACATGACATGCACGACATAACACTGTACATATAACACGGGTAGATCACGTAACGATCAACGTGCAAACATAATTAACATTGTAAACATTAGATGGAATGCCTCATTATCTAAATTCTCTCTTATGAACGTATTATACAATAAAATATGCACATGTGTTTACAATTAGTTGCACGCACACACATATTCCTTAGTTAACAACACTTGATTTGAACTATTATTTACATTGAACAAGCGAAGTTCGCACTCACACACACAAACACACTCCTACAATGTATTGTCTGTGGTAAGATCAGGGACTTGTTTTTAATTAAAGAAAGTTTCGTTTTTCACATATATTTGAAAAGTTCACCAACACATTTAAAAGTTTTAAAAAAGTGGTATAAAGTTATGGTTGGTATTCGTACATTTTACTACATTATCAGAACATGTTAGAGAAAGTTGTTACTTCTTTTTAATTCTGTATTTTTACAGACCTAAAACCATGATGCTTCAAAGTATGGAATATAAGTTTTTGAACATTTATAAGATTTTGAACATTTATAAATTTGTGTATTGCAAAAGCAGAAGTCTATTTTTTATTCTGTATTTCTACAGACCTAAAACCATGATTAGAAGTAGTCAAAGACAAACGATTTTGAACATTTATAAATTTGTGTGTTGCAAAAGCAGAAGTCTATTTTCTTTAAATAAAGATTTAACGTTTTAATTTCTTTAAATCAGTCGGATGACACACATTATTTCTGTGATTAATTGATTAGTAATGTTGCGAGAGGGGTTTCCTCACACGAGTAAAAGCACTTTAGATGTGTTTGTGACAAACACATTGTATTTACTTAGACTTTTTAAACGTATTTAACATTTTAAATGTTTTTCTTCTGTCCAACTTACATTTCATATATGAATTGCCTGAGACGTTTAACAAACACATATAGGGAATGCATGTTGATTAGTACACTGTACCACTACCATCACCGTAGTATTCTGAGGAAATATCAGTTACTTACTTGGGATAATCTCATTAAATTCAAAAACATTTGTTTAATTTATAAAATCAGACATGGTCTAGCACCACATGCTTTCTGAGTGCATTTAAACATTATATATTTATTTTATATGAATTGTATTTCCATAATGTGGTGTATGTAATTTTATTTTTGTGATTTTATACATGCGGTTATCTTTAAGGTTGCCTTTTATTACACCCGGCTGAGGGACTAAGGATGAAAATTAGCACTCTTGAGCTAGCTCGGGTACATTTACATTGTTTTAATGATGATTAATGTAACACTGCCGCCTTTCAAATAAAGAGAAAATGAAAATGTACTTTTCAGGCATAGTGCAAACATGTAATGTTCGAGAAAAGCTCATATTGGTGTAATCGTCTCATCCAGGCATACCTTTACTAAAATAAACTTTATGGAAGTCATCTTCAAGCTGTGAGTATGCTTCGACATGTAACTATACCATTATATATTTATATTATGGTTCCATGTTGCTTTAAAGTCTTTGTTTGTTTGTTTGTTATTAACTAATACTTTTTTATTTTTCAACATCCTACACAAATTAAAGAAACATATGAGCTAAGAATGTTCTCTAACCCAAAATAAACAGATAATGGAATGTTTGCAATCTACAATATGTTAGATATTATAGTTGTATTTTACACACATCAACATATTTTGTCACCGCAGTGATGCAACGTTCCACACTTGTAAAGCCTATGAACTTTAAAACATAATCTTTATACAGAAATCACACACGTCCAAACAAACATACAAGATTCAAAAAGACCAAATCACTAAGAAAAGAGGAAATGAAAAAGCATTTGTTTATAAGAAATACACAAAAGTTTGCAAATGACGGTTTATCATTAGTTTTAGTCATCTTGCTCAGATAGCAGATGACACCGTTCACGGCTTGTTTCTCAGATTGTACAAGTTTGACATGATGTACCTGTACCATATTATTGTAATGCAAACACATTTGAGGGTTAATGTTACCTGTCCTTGTAAAGGATATGGATAAAATTCAAAGATTATGTTTGCACAAAAGTAAACTCTAGAGGTCAACTTGCTATTACGATTTTTACATCTTGTTTCTTTTTATTTTGCACAGTGTGCAAAACTATAGTCTCCGAGAATGGACAAATATGTTCATATAGGAATCTATGGGGAAAAACACTTACAAATATAGCATAAAGAGAATTAAATGACCGTCCTTCTACACGACTTCTACATTTCTTTTACAGCATATTTCTTTTACAACATATTTCTCCTATCTCTACGAAACATCGATATGAAAGATGAGTATCACTGTTTTTCTGTTACCTAAAAAACAATTACACTTCAAACCCGTCTAACTATTACACTTAAAGATGTGCACTTCACAGCACAATCATAGATACACCGTTATTTTGTGTGTGTGTGTGTGTGTGTGTGTGTCACTAAACAACAGTTAAGATAATGAATTCTAAATGATACTTATTTTTAAGTGAAAGGTGGGATAATTAGTTTTAATTCTTTCCATTTAACATAACCATTCTCAATCTATTGCAGCGTGTCTATTTTCCTTTGAAAAACAAACCTTGAAACAACTATGCTTTCTTAGAATGTCATCAGCCGTAGAAATGTCTTGCGTACGTCTCTCTCACAGCTATCGCCGGAATTCCCCTCATCACCTAATGTACACCTAAAGAAAACATTTACAAGGATCGTGAAGCATGTCCTAAATTGAAATCTATAAGTGACCCTCAAATTCTGTGCATGCAACAAAACACATCGCAGCCGTGTACGATGATTTATCATAAAATTACTTCTGTCACATTGTTTGAAGAAAAAAACTTTAATCAGCTGGTGCTTAATAACTATTGAAGTTATTAAACAATGAATTCGGTAATGATGTGTTTTATGTGTTATATCTTGTTTTAATTTTAACTAAATACATTTGAATGCTCTAAAGGTTTATACCTGAAGTTTAACATATTAATACATGGTAAAAGTTTTTCTTTTACTTCCTATCTACTTTCTAAATGCTTGTTACAACTCTTATTGCGAACAATCCACCCATGCATATGTTTTGATCTTGTAATGTTTAATCAAAATGTTGTAATTGGAGTGAAAATCACTAAGTCACTAAACAATAGTTACACCCTCTGTTTACGACGTCATGACGGATACGCCCCCTCCAGTGGGGTTATATACCCAAGCTGATAATCTCACAGAGAGACACAGAGCTGGTGACCTCCTGACAGAGCTGACCTAACAGGACAGTACGAGTTCCAGCATAGACATGTATACTACTACAACATCTCAGCGATCAAAGGTTGAAGGAACATTGTCTGATTGTTACATGGACAACCAAAGAACGCTTCAACATTCTTATATACCTGAGCATGACACGCATTGTGCTTCTTCGACTGACATCTGACCCATAACCCACAACTTCAGAATGTTAATGCACAAGACTTGGATGATCGTGCTGCAACGACTCAATCGCATGACATTCCAGGAACTATCCGAATCTTTCAACATCGGATAGGAGACAAAGTTTACACCATCCATGAAGTTGAGTTCTAAAAATCTAAAAACTTTGGACTAAAAGCATGATGGAGCATAACTCTCCATTGAGTTCCGAAGATGCTACGAACAAGCCTATGGTGTTTGACTGTGATCAATATGATTCAAATTATGAGAAATTCTGTGGCGTCTGCGAAATCGTTGAAACTCTACTCAGCTACATCCTAGAGCAAGACAACACAGCTTGCAAAAATTTTATTTTCTGGTTAGACAAACTTTAATGTCATTACTATTGTTTTACTTTTACTTATTGTTTAACATTTCAATGTATGAATATATTGTATAACGTTTCAATGTATGAATATACTGTTTATCTCTCAATATATTGTTTAAATAAATTGTTTTTAAAAAATATTTTGTGGCCATGTCTGAGATCATAAAAACAACATGCAACCCTAATCCAGACCATTAGGAGGTATTAAATAATAATAATTAAATGATCTTCATTCTTTTGTTTAGCTGCATTTAAAAAAATGGACAAATGGTTTGTATTATACCCATACCTCACAGCATCTTTTGAATAATAGACAAGCTGTTTAAATTGAGTTTAAACAATGCCAAGTGTTTACACGCTGGGGTGCCTCCAGAAATTCTGGGCCCTATGGAAAACAAAGTTTCTGGGGCCTCCTACATTTTTTACAGATAAAATTTAACCCAATAAAAATGCCCTGTATACTTTAAAATGGGTACTTAGCACATTGCATAAATAAATTGTCTAAAGATGTGTACAAACAAACAAGAGAAAAATGTAGAAATATGTAGGCTACTTGTTTACATAAAAGGGAGAACATTTATTATCTCAATTGCTGACTCTGCATCTGTATAAGTCAAACACACGTAATAATAACCATATTATTTTTATTGGGTTAAATTTTATCTGTAAAAAATGTAGGAGGCCCCAGAAACTTTGTTTTCCATAGGGCCCAGAATTTCTGGAGGCACCCCAGCGTGTAAACACTTGGCATTGTTTAAACTCAATTTAAACAGCTTGTCTATTATTCAAAAGATGCTGTGAGGTATGGGTATAATACAAACCATTTGTCCATTTTTTTAAATGCAGCTAAACAAAAGAATGAAGATCATTTAATTATTATTATTTAATACCTCCTAATGGTCTGGATTAGGGTTGCATGTTGTTTTTATGATCTCAGACATGGCCACAAAATATTTTTTAAAAACAATTTATTTAAACAATATATTGAGAGATAAACAGTATATTCATACATTGAAACGTTATACAATATATTCATACATTGAAATGTTAAACAATAAGTAAAAGTAAAACAATAGTAATGACATTAAAGTTTGTCTAACCAGAAAATAAAATTTTTGCAAGCTGTGTTGTCTTGCTCTAGGATGTAGCTGAGTAGAGTTTCAACGATTTCGCAGACGCCACAGAATTTCTCATAATTTGAATCATATTGATCACAGTCAAACACCATAGGCTTGTTCGTAGCATCTTCGGAACTCAATGGAGAGTTATGCTCCATCATGCTTTTAGTCCAAAGTTTTTAGATTTTTAGAACTCAACTTCATGGATGGTGTAAACTTTGTCTCCTATCCGATGTTGAAAGATTCGGATAGTTCCTGGAATGTCATGCGATTGAGTCGTTGCAGCACGATCATCCAAGTCTTGTGCATTAACATTCTGAAGTTGTGGGTTATGGGTCAGATGTCAGTCGAAGAAGCACAATGCGTGTCATGCTCAGGTATATAAGAATGTTGAAGCGTTCTTTGGTTGTCCATGTAACAATCAGACAATGTTCCTTCAACCTTTGATCGCTGAGATGTTGTAGTAGTATACATGTCTATGCTGGAACTCGTACTGTCCTGTTAGGTCAGCTCTGTCAGGAGGTCACCAGCTCTGTGTCTCTCTGTGAGATTATCAGCTTGGGTATATAACCCCACTGGAGGGGGCGTATCCGTCATGACGTCGTAAACAGAGGGTGTAACTATTGTTTAGTGACTTAGTGATTTTCACTCCAATTACAACATTTTGATTAAACATTACAAGATCAAAACATATGCATGGGTGGATTGTTCGCAATAAGAGTTGTAACAAGCATTTAGAAAGTAGATAGGAAGTAAAAGAAAAACTTTTACCATGTATTAATATGTTAAACTTCAGGTATAAACCTTTAGAGCATTCAAATGTATTTAGTTAAAATTAAAACAAGATATAACACATAAAACACATCATTACCGAATTCATTGTTTAATAACTTCAATAGTTATTAAGCACCAGCTGATTAAAGTTTTTTTCTTCAAACAATGTGACAGAAGTAATTTTATGATAAATCATCGTACACGGCTGCGATGTGTTTTGTTGCATGCACAGAATTTGAGGGTCACTTATAGATTTCAATTTAGGACATGCTTCACGATCCTTGTAAATGTTTTCTTTAGGTGTACATTAGGTGATGAGGGGAATTCCGGCGATAGCTGTGAGAGAGACGTACGCAAGACATTTCTACGGCTGATGACATTCTAAGAAAGCATAGTTGTTTCAAGGTTTGTTTTTCAAAGGAAAATAGACACGCTGCAATAGATTGAGAATGGTTATGTTAAATGGAAAGAATTAAAACTAATTATCCCACCTTTCACTTAAAAATAAGTATCATTTAGAATTCATTATCTTAACTGTTGTTTAGTGACACACACACACACACACACACACACAAAATAACGGTGTATCTATGATTGTGCTGTGAAGTGCACATCTTTAAGTGTAATAGTTAGACGGGTTTGAAGTGTAATTGTTTTTTAGGTAACAGAAAAACAGTGATACTCATCTTTCATATCGATGTTTCGTAGAGATAGGAGAAATATGTTGTAAAAGAAATATGCTGTAAAAGAAATGTAGAAGTCGTGTAGAAGGACGGTCATTTAATTCTCTTTATGCTATATTTGTAAGTGTTTTTCCCCATAGATTCCTATATGAACATATTTGTCCATTCTCGGAGACTATAGTTTTGCACACTGTGCAAAATAAAAAGAAACAAGATGTAAAAATCGTAATAGCAAGTTGACCTCTAGAGTTTACTTTTGTGCAAACATAATCTTTGAATTTTATCCATATCCTTTACAAGGACAGGTAACATTAACCCTCAAATGTGTTTGCATTACAATAATATGGTACAGGTACATCATGTCAAACTTGTACAATCTGAGAAACAAGCCGTGAACGGTGTCATCTGCTATCTGAGCAAGATGACTAAAACTAATGATAAACCGTCATTTGCAAACTTTTGTGTATTTCTTATAAACAAATGCTTTTTCATTTCCTCTTTTCTTAGTGATTTGGTCTTTTTGAATCTTGTATGTTTGTTTGGACGTGTGTGATTTCTGTATAAAGATTATGTTTTAAAGTTCATAGGCTTTACAAGTGTGGAACGTTGCATCACTGCGGTGACAAAATATGTTGATGTGTGTAAAATACAACTATAATATCTAACATATTGTAGATTGCAAACATTCCATTATCTGTTTATTTTGGGTTAGAGAACATTCTTAGCTCATATGTTTCTTTAATTTGTGTAGGATGTTGAAAAATAAAAAAGTATTAGTTAATAACAAACAAACAAACAAAGACTTTAAAGCAACATGGAACCATAATATAAATATATAATGGTATAGTTACATGTCGAAGCATACTCACAGCTTGAAGATGACTTCCATAAAGTTTATTTTAGTAAAGGTATGCCTGGATGAGACGATTACACCAATATGAGCTTTTCTCGAACATTACATGTTTGCACTATGCCTGAAAAGTACATTTTCATTTTCTCTTTATTTGAAAGGCGGCAGTGTTTACATTAATCATCATTAAAACAATGTAAATGTACCCGAGCTAGCTCAAGAGTGCTAATTTTCATCCTTAGTCCCTCAGCCGGGTGTAATAAAAGGCAACCTTAAAGATAACCGCATGTATAAAATCACAAAAATAAAATTACATACACCACATTATGGAAATACAATTCATATAAAATAAATATATAATGTTTAAATGCACTCAGAAAGCATGTGGTGCTAGACCATGTCTGATTTTATAAATTAAACAAATGTTTTTGAATTTAATGAGATTATCCCAAGTAAGTAACTGATATTTCCTCAGAATACTATGGTGATGGTAGTGGTACAGTGTACTAATCAACATGCATTCCCTATATGTGTTTGTTAAACGTCTCAGGCAATTCATATATGAAATGTAAGTTGGACAGAAGAAAAACATTTAAAATGTTAAATACGTTTAAAAAGTCTAAGTAAATACAATGTGTTTGTCACAAACACATCTAAAGTGCTTTTACTCGTGTGAGGAAACCCCTCTCGCAACATTACTAATCAATTAATCACAGAAATAATGTGTGTCATCCGACTGATTTAAAGAAATTAAAACGTTAAATCTTTATTTAAAGAAAATAGACTTCTGCTTTTGCAACACACAAATTTATAAATGTTCAAAATCGTTTGTCTTTGACTACTTCTAATCATGGTTTTAGGTCTGTAGAAATACAGAATAAAAAATAGACTTCTGCTTTTGCAATACACAAATTTATAAATGTTCAAAATCTTATAAATGTTCAAAAACTTATATTCCATACTTTGAAGCATCATGGTTTTAGGTCTGTAAAAATACAGAATTAAAAAGAAGTAACAACTTTCTCTAACATGTTCTGATAATGTAGTAAAATGTACGAATACCAACCATAACTTTATACCACTTTTTTAAAACTTTTAAATGTGTTGGTGAACTTTTCAAATATATGTGAAAAACGAAACTTTCTTTAATTAAAAACAAGTCCCTGATCTTACCACAGACAATACATTGTAGGAGTGTGTTTGTGTGTGTGAGTGCGAACTTCGCTTGTTCAATGTAAATAATAGTTCAAATCAAGTGTTGTTAACTAAGGAATATGTGTGTGCGTGCAACTAATTGTAAACACATGTGCATATTTTATTGTATAATACGTTCATAAGAGAGAATTTAGATAATGAGGCATTCCATCTAATGTTTACAATGTTAATTATGTTTGCACGTTGATCGTTACGTGATCTACCCGTGTTATATGTACAGTGTTATGTCGTGCATGTCATGTTTATCCTGTTCGAAGGACCGTGTAAAAACTCCGGTTCACATTTAACTTCTCTGCTTCAGTGTATTTAAATGAATACAGGATGTCCAACAAAAAAGGATGGATGCAAAGGATATGCAAAGGAAGTAGGTTATATTTATTATTTATTACATTAATTACATTTATACATATACCTTATAACCTAATACGTGGGTATTTATTAACGTGGTCCACGAGCAGTCTGTATATTCCTCATTCGTTAATCCGTCTCCTCAGTCTTTTCATACCAATCCATAATGTGGTAAAAATAAAATCCAATATCTCGCTCTGTGAAAAACATGTTGTATTCCATGTAAATCGCTCGTAATTTTATCCACATTGATCAATCAAATGTAAAATATATTCCACATGTTCCGGCTGGTTAATTTTGTAAATCACGATCCTTGTAGCCTAATTTTCGCGGAGGTAAAGTTAAATCCATCATAGCTTCATCAAGGCATCTCTCTTTGGTTCTGGCTCTGCAGTAGCGTAGCCTAAATTCCAAGAGAATGTAGGCCTACGTCGAGTTTGCGGCTTTTCAATCGGAGCACAGGGGCGTCTCTTCTTTCATTATGTGGGAGTGCTTGTGTGACGTATGTGTGTGCGTGTGTGCGCGTGGGAACAGAGTTCCCACGCCTCAGCACCTGTTGTGGGAGGGTCTAGGGGTGGAGTCTGTGTCAGGTTAGTTTGTAGTCAGTCTTGGGATTGTCTCTGGGGTGTTCGGACGTGTTTCGCAGAGCTCCCGGGAAATTACATTTACACAGCTTTTGGAATTAAAATCTCTAAACCTCTGGAGTTGGAAATACCATTGCTGTTGGATTAATACCTTTGGATGATCAACTGTTGTTGGATGTATCTTTGCTGGTGGATTAAATCTTTAAACAGGATTACTTTTGTTCTTCTTTCAACAACAAAGCGTGGATGTAAAAAAAGTAAGTCAGTTTTTTATTTAAAAATGTATGTATGTGTTTTTGATACTGTGATTTTTAACATGATGTAATTTTTATGTAATGACGTGTTTTATGTAAAATGTAACACATTTTACAAAAATAATGAAGGTTAAATGAAGAGTTCAGATGCAAAAGCCTCTAAATGCCATCTGAAATTTTCTTCTAAAATGATCATTTTTATCAAGCTTGTATATTTAAATTCAGTAATTTCACTTAAATGACAATTAATGGGTAATTTTTCTTGCCATTTAAGTGAGATTATTGAACTTAAATATACGAGCTTGATAAAAATGATCATTTTAGAAGAAAATTTCAGATGGCATTTAGAGGCTTTTGCATCTGAACTCTTCAAATGTATATTTTGTAATGAAGAAAAAACGTTTAACTCGTTTTACTTTTCTGTAAATAACAGAATGTTGATCTTTTAACGTTTTAACATTTTAGATGCTTTAAGAAAACATTTGGATAACTTTAAGAAATACAGTTTAAACTTTTTCATTAATGTTTTAACAACTTACAAGTGTATGAACACTAAAGACAAAAGTATCTTAATGATATAAATTGTTTTAATAGTTTTAAACACTATATGTGTTATGTGAAAAAGTACATCTTCAAATATAGTGATTAGTTCTATTTGTTTGATGTAATTTTAATACACACAGTTTTAGATGTTTTAAGAACTAAAACATTTTGATAACTTTAAGAAAGCACAGTTTAAAACCTTTATTTATTTAATTATCGTATTATATTTTAAATGTATTAATTATTTATTTTTTATGTCTAAACGTTTTAACATTTTACAAATGTATGGTGACCGCTAAAAAACTATATTTTTAACACAATGTAGTTTTAATATTATGACGTGTTTTATGTAAAATGTAACACATTTGACAAAAATAATGAAGGTTAAATGTATCTTTTGTAATGAAAAAAAAAACTTTTAACTCGTCTTACTTTTCTGTAAATAACTGGATGTTGATCTTTTAACGCTTTAACATTTTAGATGTTTTATGAACTAAAACATTTTGATAACTTTAAGAAATGCAGTTTAAACAACTTACAAGTGTGTGTGAACACTGAAGACATATTAGATGCAAGTAATTTTAATACAAACGGTTTTAATGCTAGAACATTTTGATAACGTTAAGAAAACAGCTTTTAAACTTTTTCATTAATGTTTTAAGTGTATGAACACTAAACACAATATTGTATCTTAATATTGTATCACAGTATCTTAATGATATAAATTGTTTTAATAGTTTTAAGCACTGTGTGTTATTGTGGAAAACACAATTTTAACTTTCTCATTAATGTTTTAATGGGTTTAATCACTACGTGTTATGTGAAAAGCACAACTTTTGCCCAAAATATATGTTATTTTTGTGATTGAAAACTCTTTTTAAAACAGATGTTTATGTAAAATGTAACATTTTACTAAATAATGTGTAAAGGTAAAGACATATGTATCTTAATGGTTTTAATCACTACGTGTTATGACCCTTTTCTTTAATAAAAAACACTAAACCTATCTCTGTTTTCTGTCATCCTTCATAAAAGATTGAAAATGTATTGTTTTGAATGTTTTTCCATTATTTTGAACATTTTTTACATTGATCAAGACAGATGCCCGTAACAGGTGTACAACACGTGCCCAGACCGGAACCGGTTCGGATGGGAGGGGTTCCGTGCCGTGGGAATTCCCACGGTCACATGATCTCTCCGGATGTGGGTGGGAGGGGGCGGGACTAAGCGTGGGAAAAAGGGGGCGGGACTAAGCGTGGGAAAAGGGGGCGGGGCTAAGCGTGGGAAAAAGGGGCGTGGTCAATCAAGGGTCATAAATCACTCAAAAAGTGACAGAAGCCGCCCCATATACTCTCTCTTCCCTCATCTCTGTATATTCGTTGTATGAACATGTCGTCTTCAGTAAACACAACAAAATCACACCACTTCATCCCGGAGATGAGCAGTTGTCCCTGCACCTGCCAGTAGTAAGCGTGAGACGGTCGGAGCTGCAGCGCTCCCTCAGAGACCCTCAGGTACGCACAGTCCACATAGCTTCTCATATTTGGGCACTTTACTTCTACCAGTCCAAACTCAGGATCAGCTTTAGGGTCGTACACCAACCCATCTGGAGATGAGCCGAGCCACGGCGCATCGGGGTGGATGATAAGTCCACAAGGGTAGTGGTTCACCTCCTGAATGCAGCAGTACTCCTCAATGGCTTTGGGCTCCATCTGAAGACCTCTCTTCATTTCTGCAGACTGATAGCCTGACCGCAGAAGCCTCGCCGCTAGACTCGCCGCTGACGACTGCCCTCTCACATGGCAGACTTCTCTAAAAATAAATTCATACACATAAAAATAACTCGGTTACCTAATGTAACCTCGGTTCTCTCTAGAAGAGGGAACGAGTATTCCGTAAGTTGCTTACGCTATGGGTAAAGTCATCTTTTCTCGAGATATGAAGTCAAATATTGTCCTTAATTTTGTATTTATTGTCAACGCAGTGCAGCAGCCAGCAGACCTAGAGCGGGATATCTAGCGTGCTCATTGGCTGCCCTGCGGCTACTGCAGTACTGAGCCTCGCGTGACGTAACGCCCAATGAGCACGCATCACAGCCCGCCAGAATGGGTGTGGCTTAGCGTATAAAAGAACGGCTCAGAGGCTGCTTCCCTGGTTCTCTTACGAGAGTATCTCTCGTACTGCGTAATATCTTACGCTATGGGGAAAACTCTTTTCCACGAGATATTGAAGCCAAAAATTATCCTTAATTTTTTACTAATGTAAAACGCTTTGCAGCAGCAAGCAGACCTAGGCGAGACAGCTCGCGCGCCTATTGGCTGCTCTGCGGCAATAGCAGCAGCCTATCGAGAGAGGCTCTGCGTGACGTCACGACGAATGGGGGCCCTTCGCGCCCATATCGTCACGTCCCGCCAGAAAGGGCGTGGTCTCGCCCTATATCTAGGCTCGATAGCTGCTCTTACGTCGATTTTCATCTCTTCAGCGAAGCCTCACGCATCGCTGGATCCAGAGTGAGAAGCCGCGCCGTCGACCTGTAGCCTTCAGCGGGACGTGCCACTGAGTCTGGAGTCGCTGGCCTCGCCGCCTTCAGCCGCCGTACCTGCTGTGCTTTCCGGCGTTATATCCTTTCCTCTGCATAGAGTGTGTGTGTGTGTTTGCATATCTGCTTTTTTCCCACCCCCTCTAAAAGAGCGGCGTCTTTTTAAAGATGCCTTCCTGCGGTTCTTGCCGAGCCCCACTCAGCGACGAGGACCGACATGTCATCTGCGTGTCCTGCCTGGGTGAGGATCACGCGGCCATCGCGCTCGCTGACGGCGGATGCCATCACTGCGAACGTTTGCCTATGGTGACTCTGCGGACTCGCCTGGCTTCGTTCTCCGAGCCCGTATCCCAGCCTGCCGTGACGCCGCGTCGCAAGAAGCGCCGCGCCCAGCGCGCTCCCGAGCTATCTCCAGCCCGCCAAAGCTCGCCGGTTCGCCCGCCAGCTTCGCCGGCTTCGCTCGAGTCGCTCACCGACGGACAGCGGCCGCCGTCCGCCGCCGCGTCCGCCATCGAGTTGGACGACAACACCGAGGCGTGTTCTCTCTTGGCTTCGGATAGCGAGGATTGGGCGAGCTCTGTGGACCTCCCCTCCGCTAACGCTCCCCGCCAACCCTCTGGGAAGAGAGCCGGCATTGAGTCTGAGCTGATGCGTCTGCTCACCAAGGCCGTAGAAAGCATCGGCCTCGATTGGGAGGCACCCACGCTGCCGCCGCGCAACAGATTAGACGGGCGCTTTCTCGGCAAAGACGAGGCTCCGTCAAAATCTAGGCCCGCGCCCTTCCTCCCGGAACTTCACGAGGAGGTTGCAAAGTCGTGGAAGGCCCCCTTTTCCGCCAGGATGCGTACCTCTACCTCCGCGGCATTCTCCGCTGTCGACGGTGCGGGAAGTAGAGGCTACCTCGCCATTCCTCCGGTGGAGACGGCTGTCGCGTCGCATCTCTGCCCGCCCTCTGCGGGACGGCGGGTTCAGACGACGCTCCCGTCCAAAGCCTGCCGAGTGACATCATCGCTGCACGGACGCGCTTACACCGCCGCCGGGCAAGCAGTCTCAGCGCTGCACACGATGTCTATTCTGCAGATCTACCAGGCAGACCTCCTCCTCAAGCTGGACGAGGAGGGACCCGGTGCTATCTGTGTGGCGGACCTGAGGAGCGCTACGGACCTCGCTCTAACGCGCTTCTAAAGCCGCTGCGCAGGCCATGGGGCGGAACATGGCCTCTCTCGCCGTCGCCGAGAGACACTTATGGTTGACGCTGTCTGAGATGACGGAAGCCGAGCGCTCTGTGTTCCTCGACGCGCCCATTTCCCCGGAGGGCCTGTTCGGAACGGCCGTCAAGGACTTCGCGGACAGGTTTGTTGAGGTGCAGAAAACTTCTCAGGCTATGAAGCACTTCCTGCCGAAGCGCTCGAGCTCCGCTACAGGCCGCACCAAGCCGCCTGCTCGCAGCTCTCAGCCCCAGCCTGCACCGCCCTCCGCCGCCGCCGCCTCACAGCGCCGCCAGGCCCGGGATCAGAGACCGCGGTCTCGCTCCGCCGGACGCCGCCCCCCTCACCGCGGGCCCCGGCCGAGGATTGAGATCAAGCCCGAGGCCCCAAAGTCTTCCTAGCCGCTCTAGGAAAACGACGGTGTTCAGATCCCGCTGCGGCCGGATTTCCACCAAAACTTCTCGCTCGTTCAGCCCCATGCGTTGTGACTGAACCAGTGTATTTTGCAGTGAAGCAGCCGGTGTCTCAGCCCGCTTGCCTGCACACAAAAGCTGTTTTTACGGCTACCCAGATAAATCCAATAAAGAGTGTATTTTCTGGTGTTCCGGCCTCGGCCGATGGTGTTATGAGTGTTGTAAGAATGCCCACGCCCCAGTGCCCATTCCCACACCCAGACACAGCCCGCCACGGTGCAGGGCTCGCACAAATAAAATCGACTCCGGTCGATTGTGCAAACACTGTAGTGAACGCGCCCATATCCCCATGCCCGCTTACACTACACGCTGCGTGTCCCTCGGTTTCTGTAAAAACGAAACCAACACACATTCAGTCGGCCCTAAACGACAGTGTTTTCAGTGTAGCAAATGTGCCCGTGGTCCCGCGCCCACATTTCCTCACAGACACGCCGAATCCCACGGGATTCGCCCCGCTCTCTCTCTCGGCGCTACCCGCCTCAGAGGAGATGAGCGCGGCCAGGCTGCCCGCTGTGATCAGCGCGCCCCCCGCCTCGAACGCCGTAAACGCGGCGCTGTGTTCCCAGCACACGCGGGCTCTTGTGCCGCCGCTTTCCCGCGGCCAGAGCCCAGATTTCATTCTGCCCCTAGCTATTCACGCGGATGCGTGGTCAAGGCTTCCCGGGGTATCAGAGTGGGTGCTGAACACTATAAAGAGAGGCTATTCGCTACAATTCGCTCGACGCCCTCGCCGCTACGCGGCGCGCGTCGAAACTACGGTGAAAAGCGAAGTATCTCATCTACTTCGAGCCGAGATAGCGAAACTACTGAGAAAAGGGGCTATAGAACCTTTATCTCAGGCTCAGAGCGAAGGGGGCTTATACAGCAGATATTTTCTGGTACCGAAGAAAGATGGTGGGCTCAGACCCATTCTAGATCTGAGGCTGCTGAACAGAGCGCTCGTGAAACGCCAGTTCAGGATGCTTACGACCAGGAAAATCCTCGCGCAAGTGCGCCAAGGAGACTGGTTCATGTCAATAGATCTGAAAGACGCGTATTTCCAAATACAAATAGCGTCCCATCACAGGCGATTCTTGAGATTCGCCTTCGAGGGCCAGGCATATCAATACACAGTCCTGCCATTCGGCCTGTCCCTAGCACCCCGTACGTTCACGAAGTGCATGGACGCGGCCCTCGCTCCCCTGAGACTTCGGGGCATGCGAGTTTTGAACTACTTGGACGATTGGCTGATTCTAGCTCGTTCACGAACGGAGCTCTTAGAACACAGGGCCGCATTACTCGAGCACCTCGAGGAGCTGGGCCTTACAGTCAATTGGGCGAAAAGCTCACTGCTCCCCAGTCGGAGGATTTCCTTTCTGGGAACAGTGTTAGACTCGCTATCCATGACGGCACGCCTGTCACCAGAGCGCGGATTGAATATCCAGCACGTCGCGAAATCCTTCCGCCACGGCTCTATAGTCCCGCTCAGAAGGTTTCAGAAAATGCTGGGTCTCATGGCCTCAGCAGCCTCTGTACTCCAGTTGGGCCTGCTCCGCATGCGCCCACTGCAGCTATGGCTAAAAGCACGAGTTCCCCCCAGGGCATGGACCGCAGGTCTGTTTCGCCTCAGGGTCGACCTCCAGTGCATTTCGGCTCTGAAACCATGGAAAGCGACCGACTGGTATCAGTCGGGCGTGAGTCTGGGGATCCCCTCAAGTGTGAAGGTGGTGTCTACGGACGCCTCCACTTCGGGGTGGGGAGCGCTGCTCGAGGGCAGACCGCTGGCTGGCCTGTGGTCAGTGCGGGAGAAGCTCCTACACATAAACTGCTTGGAATTGATAGCAGTCGACAAAGCGCTAAGGCGCTTCTGTCCCCAGATAACAGGCCACCACGTATTGGTCCGGTCGGACAACATGTCAGTGGTGGCATACATAAATCGCCAGGGCGGCGTCAGGTCCCGAAACCTTTACAGGCTGACGGAACGCCTCCTGGTCTGGGCTCAGCACAACCTGCTCTCGCTGAGAGCGGCGCATGTGCCTGGTCACCTAAATGTGGGACCAGACAGGCTGTCCAGAAACAACGTTCCAGCAGGAGAATGGACTCTGCACCCGCAGACGATCCAGCTGCTGTGGGAAACGTTTGGCAAAGCGCAGGTGGACCTGTTCGCGTCCCAAGAAAACGCTCACTGCCCGAGATTCTTCTCGAAAAGTCGGGACGCGCTGGCCCATGTTTGGCCCCGCCGCCCCCTTTATGCTTTTCCCCCTGTCTCACTCCTGCCTCAGGTGTTGGAGCGAATCAGGAGGGAGGGATGCCCAGTGCTACTCATAGCTCCGCTCTGGACAAACCAGTCGTGGTTCCCTGTCCTGATGCAGCTGACCAGCGCTGCTCCATGGCCGTTACCGCTGAGGAGAGACCTCCTCTCTCAGGCGGAAGGCTCGATTTGGCATCCTCGCCCGGATCTGTGGTCCCTGCACGCATGGGCCATCAACGGGTACCCGCTGACCTCCCAGAGGGAGTGCTAAACACGATCGCGCAGGCTAGAGCCCCGTCTACCAGACGGCTCTACTCCTCGAAGTGGTCTGTGTTCTCTGCTTGGTGTCAAGCGCAGGGCTTTTCACCTGTAGACTGCGGGGTTACGGAAGTGCTGTCCTTCCTTCAGGAGCTACTGGATAAGGGCAGGTCCCCTTCCACGCTCAAAGTATACGTGGCGGCCATAGCAACGTTTGCAAAACCGGTGTCTGGCCAGTCACTAGGAAAGAGCGACTTAGTCGTGCGTTTCCTTAGAGGAGCTCGGAGGCTAAACCCTCCCAGGCCCCCTTCAGTCCCGACATGGGACCTTTCCACGGTCTTGGAGGCCATGAAAGGCGTCCCATTCGAGCCAATCCAGTCGTCAGACATGAAACACTTGTCTTTCAAGACAGCGTTTCTTATGGCTCTCGCTTCAGTGAAGCGCGTAGGGGACTTGCAAGCGCTCTCAGTAAGCGCGTCATGCATGGAGTTTGGACCTAACGACTCTAAGGTCATACTCAAACCAAAGCACGGTTACGTGCCGAAATCCCTCAACACGCAGTTCAGGGCCCAGGTGATTTCCCTGTCTGCCCTTCCGGTTCTCAATGAGGAAAGGAGTCTCCTTTGCCCTGTCAGGGCACTAAGGGCTTATGTGTCCCGCTCGTCTGGTTTCAGACAGACTGAGCAGCTTTTTGTTTCGTTTGGCGGCCGTACTAAGGGACTTGCCGCGTCGAAACAGAGCTTATCCAGATGGATAGTTGGTGCCATAGCGCTGGCTTACACTTCTAAGGGCCTTCAGTGCCCTTTGGGTGTTAGAGCGCACTCCACGAGAGGCATGGCCTCCTCGTGGGCATGGTCTAGCGGGGTTACCCTGCAAGATATTTGTATGGCCGCGGGCTGGGCCTCGCCGTCTACATTTATAAAATACTATAATCTGGAGGTCCCCGCCTTACAAGCTAAGCTTTTGGCGGTATAGAATTCAGTGCTATCTGCCCGCTGTGCGGCTCGGATACTGAGTTTGGCCTGCGTATCGCTCACTGACCGGTACAGCAGCTCATTTGAAAATTGACACACTTGTGGCCACCCAGTTCAGGCTGAATGCTCACCCTGACGGTTTGGTTATTGTCATATGATTGGCCCCTTTCGGAGGCTATTTACAGGGAATGATGCTTCTAGCCTCTCTTCCCTCACTCTCTGTGAGTTTATGGTGATTATGCACTATATGCGCCCCGGGCTTCGGCCCCTGGGTCTTTGGTGTTGGATCCCTACCAGCACGGCGTGTTGCATTGTGTTCCCCATAGCGTAAGATATTACGCAGTACGAGAGATACTCTCGTAAGAGAACGTACTCGGTTACTAACGTAACCTCGGTTCTCTCTAGAGAGGGAACGAGTACTGCGTATCTTGCCGTGCTTGGAATACGCTCTGGTTCGCTTCGGCGATGAAAACCGACGTAAGAGCAGCTATCGAGCCTAGATATAGGGCGAGACCACGCCCTTTCTGGCGGGACGTGACGATATGGGCGCGAAGGGCCCCCATTCGTCGTGACGTCACGCAGAGCCTCTCTCGATAGGCTGCTGCTATTGCCGCAGAGCAGCCAATAGGCGCGCGAGCTGTCTCGCCTAGGTCTGCTTGCTGCTGCAAAGCGTTTTACATTAGTAAAAAATTAAGGATAATTTTTGGCTTCAATATCTCGTGGAAAAGAGTTTTCCCCATAGCGTAAGATATTACGCAGTACTTTTTCCCTCTCTAGAGAGAACGGAGGTTACGTTAGTAACCGAGTACGTTTTCATCGACTGAAGCGAAAGCCGCTCGTGGCGCGAGCACGGCAGGTTACGCAATACTCGTTCCCTCTTCTAGAGAGAACCGAAGTTACATTAGGTAACCGATTACGTTCTCTTATGAGAGGTTCTCTCGTATTGCATAAGTTGCTTATGCTACGGGAACCCCTTGTCAACGCCGTGCGCGCCAAGTATCCTTTTCAAGAGTCTCAGGGGATCCCGGGGAACACAGAGAAGGGGGAAACAGGCGGCCAGCAACCCTACCTAACCCTAACCCTAACCCTAACGCATAAGCACCCATAGGGAATACAGAGCGGCGTTGCCGGTCTATATAAAGCATATCAACCCATATAGTGCAGCTCAACCAGGAGAGATAAAGTCACATGAGAGTAGCCTGCGCACGATCAGATCTGGGCAGAACATACACCCCACTCATATAGACAGAAGTCTAGCCTGCAAGGCGGGAACTTTCAGGTTATAAAACCTAACAAAGGTGGACGGGGAGGCCCAGCCCACCGCCACACAAATGTCATGAATGGAAAAAGTGTTTGTTAGTAAGCGTGAGCGCTCGTGAGCGGGCACGTAACTTAGATGCATAACCTGACAGATATGAGGCTGTTTTGGCCGTGTGACGGAGTGGGCAGCGAGTAGGCGTGGGCAGCGAGTAGGCGTGGGCAGCGAGTAGGCGTGGGCAGCGAGTAGGCGTGGGCAGCGAGTAGGCGTGGGCAGCGAGTAGGCGTGGGCAGCGAGTAGGTCGTGGGCAGCGAGTAGGGCAGTAGGCGGGCAGCGAGTAGGCGTGGGCAGCGAGTAGGTGTGGGCAGCGAGTAGGCATGGGCACATAGTTGTGGGCACATTTCCTACATCTAACACTGGCATTTGCCAGCTTTATGAGAGTGGGACACGGGGGGTATCATGCTTGTGTGTAGGGGTGAACACTGAGATGTGGGCACATTTTCTACACTTAAAACACCAACGGCATGAGCCGGATAACCAGACATTATACTCTTTTTGAGATTTCTTTGGGTTTGCCGTGAAAATGGAGGTTGTGTGCAGGCGAGCGGGCTGCATTACCGGCTCGTTTGACTGCCAAATACGCCGCTGCAGTAGCCTTTTCTAAGGGGACTAACAGGGCGATATATTTTGACGGTGGTCCGGCTGCGGCGGGACTCAACCATCTTTTTTCTCCTTGTTGCCGTTAGAAGGAATTTGCGTGCTCAGTTTTCAGCGTGATCTTAGGCCGAGGTCCACACGGGGAGGCGGCCTGTGATGGCTGGATGAGCACGATCTAGGGCGGCCGCCCTGTCGTCACTGCGAAGACGGAGGCTGAGCTGGACGCTGTGTAGTGCTTTGCGCAGGAGGCTGATCACGTCCGGGCCTTTCTCGTCCCATTTGTGGAGGAGATCGGGCTGAAGGATCTGTATCACAGCCATAGAATGCAGGGCGGATGCGGCCTGTCTGGTGGCTGAAAACGCGTGGCCGACGAGAGCTGACGTGGTCCTGCAGGCTTTAGACGTCATCTCGCAAAGGTGTGCTGCTAGCGCCTCCTCCACTGGGGGAATAGCATTGTACCCCTTCTCGGTGGCGCCGTCCACTTGGGAGAGCGTCGAGGAGACATGTGAGTGGAGTCTCGCGGAGAATGATGCATTCCCCGATTTAGAAAGCTCCGTTTGGAGCTCCGGCAGAAAAGGTGCAGACCTGGATGCGGGCGCTTGGGGACGGCAATGTAAGAAACAGCTGTCCAGTCTGTTAGGTGCGGGCTCTTTCGGCGGTGACCACTCAAGGCCGAGCTGGTCGACGGCCATGGAGAAGAAGCGCATAAGTTCCGCCTCCACGCCAGCGGCCTCCTGGATCGAGGAAGAGGCGGAGTGGTGAGAACCAGACCAATCCTCACTGTCCGGTGCCAGGATAGAGCAGCTGTCACCTGCGGCATCACCTTCCGCCTCGTCCCCTGAAGCGACGGCAGTGAGGGCCGGAGCCGGCAGCTGCGCGTCCGGGAGGGGGGGCGGAGAAGGAGAGGGAGAAGCGCTAAAGTGCCATATCAGACTCCAGCGGTCTCTGAGAACGGCACTTCTTCCTGCGCGGTTTAACAGAGGGCGGAGTGACGGAGCCCGCAGGGTTCGCAGAGTCGCAGAGGCGAACACGCACAGTAGAGCAAAAGGTTCAAGCTTCGCTGAAGAGATGAAAATCAGGGAAGCAGCCTTACGCAATACGAGAGAACCTTTCGAAAGAGAATGTACCTCTAACGTTACCTAATGTAACCTCGGTTCTCTCTAGAAGAGGGAACGAGTATTGCGTAACCTGCCGTGCTTGCGCCACAAACGACTTTCGCTTCAGTCGATGAAAACCAGGGAAGCAGCCTCCGAGCCGTTCTTTTATACGCTAAGCCACACCCATTCTGGCGGGCTGTGACGCGTAGTGGGCACGACGTCACATGAGGCTCAGTGGTTGATTGCCGCAGGGCAGCCAATGAGCACGCTAGATAGGTCTGCTGGCTGCTGCACTGCGTTGACAATAAATACAAAATTAAGGATAATTTTTGGCTTCATATCTCGAGAAAAATGACTTTACCCGTAGCGTAAGCAACTTACGCAATACGAGAGAACCTCTCGTAAGAGAACAAAATGTGCTGAATGTCACAGTGTAGTTTAGAGTTACCTGAATCTAGAGGAGGTCACACGTGGCTTTCTCAATAAATGCCATTCCCTCATTGTGCTTTGTTGTCTTGTTCGCGTCTCAATTTGGTGTGCCATGACCTCTGTTGTTGCTAGAGAAGTCATGTGCAGCTGCTGATGCTGAGTCAACACAAAACAGCACTCCGAGGGACCCAGACAGTAGCCATGCAGGGGTAAGTGTGGTCGTGGTGGTGCAGTGATATGTGGACAGGTCTTTGGTTGGGCTCCATGCTGGAAGTTGATAGGAGAGTAAACTTATATAGTAATTATTATGGAGCGACTTATGTGCCATAATTAAACAAACAAATCCAGTATTTTGCAAACAAACTCGATCTGCTTTGCAAAGGAAAACTCGACTCGCAAACAAACAGAAAGCAATGTGCAAAAACTAAGGTCAATTTGAACGAAAATGCAGTGGAATAACCAATATTGTGTTTTACAAATATGAATAAATGAGCCTAGATAATAGGCTATTTCACAAATAAATACAAACCATCCTACATATTGCATGTAACCTTTGAACAAATCTAGAGCATACAAATGCACATCTGTCTGTTACGATTGTGAGATCTCTCGCTCGATTTACTCACAAATGCAGTTGAGTAACTTCCTCTTCTAAAACAGTAGATGGCGCTAGAATAGGGGATTACTGGATTAATTTAGATTAATTAATTAATCATTTCATAATTGACAGCTGTTTTAAGACAGAAATGTTAAATGACCAACAAAAATAATCAGGCAAACTAATAAACTTTTGACTAATTTCACAATTTTGAATCGAAAATAGGCCAATACAATTTCCGTAACATTCATGTGTGAAGTTCACTCTATCTGGGAATCTAAGCTGAAAGCTCAAATTGCTTTTTACATTTTTTCTACAATGGACGTGTGCGAAATGACTAAATTAGTGATTATGTCTACTAATTTAGTCTCTCACTGATTATGTCTCATTTGTGAGAAAATCGAGCCGAGAGATCTCACAATCGTAACTTGCATTCTGTTTGTTTGCGAGTCGAGTTTTCCTTTGCAAAGCAGATCGAGTTTGTTTGAAAAATACTGGATTTGTTTGTTTAATTATGGCACATAATTCGCTCCATAAATTATATGTAGTATGTACCAATTTACTGATGCTCACACTCGGTTTCTCTCGCGCGCTGTCGCTCATGGATCATGTGATCAGTGGTTTACGGAGCGCTACATTGGCTTTGCAAAAAAATCAAAACTTTGATACGTATGCAGAACGACACATTTTAAATATCGCTCGATCACGCGAATTTGATCGTGGGAAGCCAAAATCGTGATCGTGATTAAAATTCGATTAATCAAGCAGCCCTAGCTGTAATGCAACTAAATGATGGACGAAAACCAGATTGAGCAGATATTTAAGATGGAAAACACTTGAATTAATCTCAAAAAGTCATCAGTTTCTGTGAATGGGATTCGTGAAGTGTGTGTCCAAAGTCATTTGTTCCGTTGTCTAACTGGTGCTGGTGACGAACTGAAGCTGAAGTTAGTCAGTGGGAAGGAATTCTGACACGAACACAAGAGCCGGGAAGAAGACAAGGCTGAGTCTTTGTTCAAACAAGGAGCCATTCACACACACACACACACACACAACACACACACACACACACACACACACACACACACACACACACACACACACACACACACACACAACACACACACACACACACACACACACACACACACACACACACACACACACTATACTGCACTGCTCATGAATGCCCGTGTCGAACGAAACAAACGCAGCCGCTCTGTGAACTTCATACGTGGGTCGTGAATAATTTAAGAAATTCCTGATTAACAAGGTCCCAAAATCACTGAATAAACCAAAACTAACCCAGATCCCACATGACGAGATACCAATTCAATTTACTTTTTCACATAGTTTTACAAATTGCCTTACAAACTTACATTGTTTTAAAAATATCGATTTATAAAAAAAAAAACCTACAAGTACCTACACTTCAAAGTGTACTTTCATAAACTAAAAAATGTCCTAAAAAACGTATCAGACACACGGCCCACATCCGGGCCGTGTGGAATCTGTGTGTACCGGATCTGGGCCGACACCATGTTGCTGTCTATATAAGTACACTTGCAGTATAGTTGCAGTACAAATGAAAAACATAGTTGTGAATACTCATACTCAAAAGTTTTCTTTGTCAATGTGGGCCGACACCAAGTTGCTGTCTGATACGTTTTTTTAGGACATTTTTCAGTTTCTTTGACGGATAGGAATACAGACCCTTGAGAAGTGCTGGACGTGGTTAAGAAACAACATATATATGGACCCTGTCCTAATTCACTTTCATTGTATGGTAAAAGTGCAGTTTAAATTCTGCATGAAGAATAAAATCAAAGGGTTTGGGAAACACAGGAGTCGAGTAAACGATTACAGAATTTTATCTTTTTGCTGAACTATTCTATTGAACTTAGATCGGGTTGAGTGAATGATTCAATGATTCAATGACTCACTCATAGAGACTTGATTCAGTACAGGATGAATCAGTGCTTTTAAACAAATCTCATGAGTGAACGATTCGATGACTAACACATGTTTAACAGTCGCTTGTCGCCACCTACTGGTGTAACAATATAATCTTCATTTGAATAGAGTCAAGTTTCTTTCCAAAGATGATTTACTCTATTTTAAACACTACTGTATCTATACATCTATACAAAATATCTATACATGACAACGGCTCTCTCCGGATCAGAACACAGATCTGACCGTTCCTGTTTGCTAGTAATCTTTTATTTAATTATCTATAGTTTAATTATGGATTAATCATGTAGCTCTACAAACACTGGACCGGACAGTTTCTGAGTAAGCAAACTAATGCAATCGATCAAAAATCATATTTACTGTATTATCAGAAAATGTGTGTGTGTGTGTGTCTGTGTGTGTGTGTGTGTGTGTGTGTGTGTGTGTGTGTGTGTGTGTGTCTGTCTGTCTGTCTGTTGTGTGTGTGTGTGTGTGTGTGTGTGTGTGTGTGTGTGTCTGTCTGTGTGTGTGTGTGTGTGTCTGTCTGTGTGTGTGTGTGTGTGTCTGTGTGTGTGTGTGTGTGTGTGTGTGTGTGTGTGTGTGTGTGTACTTCATCACCTGATGAAACCCACATAACTCACAGATCAGCAGATTTACTTCAAGCACAAAAGTTTTGATGAAGTAAACAACATCTGAGTTCATATCTAAGACACAATCAGAGTTAGTGCAACCACCAATAGTTATTTACTAAATATACTGAGATTAATAATTTACTACTAAAGAGTAAAGTACACGCAAAATAACATCAGCGTGAAAGAGTCAAGAACCCAAGAACACCATTAAAGTTTAAATTATAACTTTTTAAAATTATTGAATTTAATACAGTTAAACTGAGATATTGATTAAATAAATACGTAATGGGAACAAACACGCCTATTATATCAGTGTTAATCTCCTCATTTACAGTATGACTTCAGTTTTACCATAACATCCCAGGACAGGGCAGAATCATTAGTTGGGGGGGGGGGGGGGGGGGGGGGGGTGTACTTTAAAAAAATAAATTATACATTTGTTGACTTTACAAGCTGACCTTCACCGTCATAAAGATATTAGTGTTCGAGAAACACGAGAATGGAAACGCATAATATGTGTGCGCGCGTTAGTAAAGTCAGTGCGCGCGCGCGCGTGCTCTACCTGTGCTGTCGGACACGCGCTCTCTGGTGCTGCAGGCGAAGACATGTTCCTGTTCCGCTTGTTCCTCTGTTCCGCTCTGTTCCTCTGTTCCGCTCTGTTCTTCTCTGTTCTTCTCTGTTCCTCTCTCAGGCTCTTCTGCTGCTCTCATGTCTTCAGTGCTGGGTCAGAGCGTGACTTTAGTGGGAGATATTTGCCCTCAGATTGCTGGACGGATAGCAGTTGCATTCAATTCCCTCGCTTAACTCTTTCCCTGCCAGCGGTGTTTTTAAAAAGTTGCTAGACAGATCTTTTTTAATTATTTATTTTTACAAAATTGTCATGACCCCCATTATATTTTGTAGCATGAGTATCTGAACATGCAATATGTCAAAAGAAAGATCATATCCTCTTTTTATTTGCTTCGTGCATTCTTTTTATCAACACTTGAATGAGAGTAAGTTTCATAAAAAAACAACATTTTGAACCAAAAGCTGAGAAACTCATGTTTTTATCAAAGACAGATTGATGATCAAACACGTTAAACTCTTCCTGGATTCCACATTTCATTCAGTAACGTTCGGCAGTTTTGATTTATGCTGTTTAATGTTGATGATCGTGTTATTTTACATGTTATTTCGGTGTCTTTTTCGCATGTTTTGATCAGGAGATTCAATGCTCTCTCAGAAGATGTATCTGGAATTGGAAAGAGTTCATATCTGTCATTTCATTAGATACCAAAATATCAAAGTAGAATAGTTCAGGTCAGGATACGTTTATTTCTGAAGATCAATTTCTATATAGAAAAAAGCTCCCCTGTAGTCGATCATTTTATCCCTTAAAACTCATCTTTGATATCCAGAATTACACATTTAAATGTTTTTTTCCATGGATATCTCGAATGTAACTCGACACCTCATTTAGTATGCGTGGTTCTATGAATATGCAAATGAGCCCCGCCTCCACTCACTCACTCACTCAGAGATCCACTGGTTGACGATCACACGTTGATCTGATTGGTTACAAGGTAGTTTGTGACGTCAGAAACACCAGCGATTTCAGTGTTTTTGAGACTGTCTTTGGTTCACTGCAGTTTTAAGCAGAAAATACTCAGCAATGCTGTCGACTTATGAATTTACACATGATTTGTGTTATTAAAGCATATTATAAACACCACATAGACACATAAACAACATTAAACGCTGGATTTACGCCACAGGGGGATATTTGAACATTTCCAATCAGGTGAAATAAATATAGCTGATTTACATTAGAACATGTAAGATGTCAAAATGTAACCTACTAATACCAAGAAAACAATTACCAAAATTCAAATAGCAAAAATGTATAGGTAAAGTACATATACAGGCCATTGATTTAGTAAAACATTTTTGTTTTTTTGTTTTACAAAAACAAAACCTTTTTCTCCGAAGCGTTTTTTTCGTACCGCAAAAAAAAATCACAAAGCAAGTGTATGATTTCATAATACTTCTATAAATGAGGTATTCATAACTCTTACTCGTGTGAAATAGCGAGTGTGCATTGCCACGGTTTCCTGTGCAGTGACGTTAGCCAATCAGAACACTTGCAAGCCTTAAAGGGGCGGCGCCTTAAAGACACATCATCTCAGAATAAAGACTGAAAAATAATCGGTAATAATTATCAGTATTATGATAAAAGCATTATTATGCAATATAAATGCAAATGTATTATCAGAATAAAAGCCATTTTTATCTTTAGTTTTGCGTAATTTGTCAGTATTTAATAAAGCTTTTAAAAGAAGAAACGGAAACAAAAACACAACAACATTTCTAAAGTCGTTTAATTTCCAGCAGTTAAAAAATACACACTTGAACAAAAAAAAAAAAACAGAAACATAATATATTAAAACATGCTGTCAAAAACATTCAAAATATTTCAAAAATGCCATTTTTCATAATTAAAGGGACAGTAATAACCGTCTCTTAATAACTGGTGTGCTCATTGCATAATCCTGCGATATGAACTCATATTAACACACTAAATGTTCTTCACTGAAGAGCATTTCTTCAAGGCGTATTATTATTGTGACATAAATAACAGTTTATGAAATATACAGTTCGCATACAATATATACAAATGCATCCATAACCTGTCGAGATGTAATACTATATTTTACTGTATTACAGGTTTTACTCTAACCTTCACTTAAATATATCATCATACATAACTAGTGTAATAATTAGTATGCATATATTTTAGCTGAACATGCGAGCATAATTAATAATAACGCTCAAGTGTATATGATTAAAAACTAAGGCACATTAAAAAATGGTTTTGGCTCAAAAACTGCAGCAAACTTGAAGGACATTAAACATATAGTCCATATATAATAACTACTTAATACTTCATAATACATCTTCTGAGATCTTGGTAATTATATGCATCAAAAAAGCAATAATAATAATAACGACAATCATAATGGGTGATTGATTGTCTTTACTTAATCATATGACTTGTTGCTGTTTTTCTGCATGTTGAAGTGGAAACTGGACAGATGTTATACATGAATAATATTAATAAAATAAATCATTGAGCCAAATATATCATTTGATGAAAACATTAATTATGATTAATGTTCTTCAGTTCTAAAACACAATAAAAATGCTAAATAATAATGTAAAACTGTAGCAGTGGATATAAAACAATATCTCTCTGTGTGCGTGCGTGTGTGTGTGTGTGTGTGTGTGTGTGTGTGTGTGTGTGTGTGTGTGTGTGTGTGTGTGTGTGTGTTAATACTGCAGTTTCCACAGGCTGATCTGTTTATCCAGTCCTCCAGTGATGATGGAGCTGCACTGATCGTTCATCCACACACACGTCACAGCACCTGCAGGAGCACACTGGGGTTAGGGAGGACACTACATCATCATCACTACACGTGTTCCCTACACAGGCATCATCACTACACATGTTCCCTACACAGGCATCATCACTACACGTGTTCCCTACACAGGCATCATCACTACACATGTTCCCTACACAGGCATCATCACTACACATGTTCCCTACACAGGCATCATCACTACACATGTTCTCTACACAGGCATCATCACTACACATGTTCCCTACACAGGCATCATCACTACACGTTCTCTAGTGAAGTGAACGTTCCCTACACAGAGCGCTGCACTCTAGAACGTTCACCACAGAGCGCTGCACTCTAGAACGTTCTCTACACAGAGCGCTGCACTCTAGAACGTTCCCTACACAGAGCGCTGCACTCTAGAACGTTCCCTACACAGAGAGAACACTCTAGAACGTTCCCTACACAGAGAGAACACTCTAGAACGTTCCCTACACAGAGAGAACACTCTAGAACGTTCTCTACACAGAGCGCTGCACTCTAGAACGTTCCCTACACAGAGAGAACACTCTGAAACGTTCCCTACACAGAGAGAACACACTAGAACGTTCCCTACACAGAGAGAACACTCTAGAACGTTCTCTACACAGAGCGCTGCACTCTAGAACGTTCCCTACACAGAGAGAACACTCTAGAACGTTCTCTACACAGAGCGCTGCACTCTAGAACGTTCCCTACACAGATAGAACACTCTGAAACGTTCCCTATACAGAGAGAACACTCTAGAATGTTCTCTACACAGAGAGAACACAGATCTCCAACACAGTTTTGCACTCTAGAACGTGTGTGTGTGTGTGTGTTTACCTGAGTGAGCAGCAGGGACCTTGTGGATGACTTTACTGCTGAGGAGGTTCCACACACTGAGATCTCCTGACGTCCCTCCAGACAACACAGTGTTTCCATCCCAGCAGAAGCACCTACAGCAACAACACAAGAACAACACAAGTTACACAACTCCTTGACTCGAGACACTGAGACTCTTATATAACACGTTAAATATAAACATGCATGTGTGTGTATTTATTTGGGACACAGCTCTAGTGTGTGTTCTGGTAACCTCTGCTCCTGCTCGGCGTGTAAAGTAGCGATGAGCATTCCTGTCTGCACATCTGTCACCGCCAAACACGAGTCCTCGCCGACACTCAAGATATGCCTGCTGTCTGAACACACATACACACAGTGTGTGAAAAAACACAAGCACTCGCTCACTCACTCACTCACACACAGACTCACTCGCTCACTCGCTCATCACTCACTCACTCACTCACTCACTCACTCACTCACTCACTCACTCACTCACTTCCGGGAGACTTGGCATGTCTGTGATCACACAGATTCACTCTCACACTCACTCACACACTCACCCTCACTCTCACTCTCACACTCACTCTCTCACACACACTTACTCTCTCACACACACTCTCACACACACTTACTCTCTCACACACACTCACACACACTCTCACACACACTCTCACACACTCTCACACTCACACTCACTCTCACACTCACTCTCACACTCACTCTCACACTCACTCTCACACTCACTCTCACACTCACTCTCACACTCACTCTCACACTCACTCTCACACTCACTCTCACACTCACTCTCACACTCACTCTCACACTCACTCTCACACTCACTCTCACACTCACTCTCACACTCACACTCACACCTCACACACACTCTCACTCACACACACACACACACACACACCTCTCACTCACACACACTCTCTCTCTCTCTCACACTCTCACTCACACACTCTCTCTCTCTCTCACACTCACTCTCACATTCACTCTCTCACACACACACACACACACACACACACACACACACACACACACACACACACACACACACACACACACACACACACACACACACACACACACACACACACACACTCTCTCTCACATACACACACACACACCACACACACACACACACACACACACACACACACACACACACACACACACACACACACACACACACACACACACACACCACCTCACTCTCACTCACTCTCCTCTCACTCTCACTCCACTCTCTCACTCACACTCACACTCACGCACTCTCTCTCTCACACTCACTCTCACACTCACTCTCACACTCACTCTCACTCTCACACTCTCTCTCACACTCACTCTCACACTCACTCTCACCTCACTCACACTCACTCCACACTCACTCTCACACTCACTCTCACACTCACTCTCACACTCCCTCACACTACTCTCACACTCACTCTCACACTCACTCTCACACTCACTCTCACACTCACACTCTCACACTCACTCTCACACTCACTCTCACACTCACTCTCTCACTCACTCTCCATCACTCTCACACTCCTCTCACACTCACTCTCACACTCACTCTCACACTCACTCTCACACTCACTCTCACACTCACTCTCACACCCCTCTCCACTCTCCACACTCTCACACTCACTCTCACACTCACTCTCCACACTCACTCTCACACTCACTCTCACACTCACTCTCACACTCACTCTCACACTCTCTCACACTCACTCGCCCTCATTTATCAAAAGTGCGTACACCAAATTTCGAGCGTACACCCAAAACCACGGTGACTTTGAGATTTATCAATATGGACGTTGGCGTACGGCACGCTCAAATCCTACGCCAGCTCAGGAGGTGGTGTACGCACGTTTGAGTTAGTGCGGAAATGCGCAGAAAAACAATTCCTAACACCACAAAACGCACTGACAAACTAAAACATATGACAAAAAAAAAAACAACAACAACATAGGCTAATTATAAACTTCAGTGTAAAAATCTGTCACAAAGAACCGGCAAAAGTAATGATAATGAATATGTAAAATATAGCAAGGAGATATTTTAATTGTTTATTAATAAAGAAGTGTTTTCTTTGTGTCGGCTGCAAAGATGAAGTTGAGATGCTGACTCACGATCTTCGCAGTAGTGAACGCGCAAGAGAGAAATGCACATTTCAGATTACATAAGCAGAGAGCAGTCTGTGTCTGTTTTCTTTCGTTTTGAATTGTTCTGTTTAAAAGTAGACATGTCTGAGGCAAGTAGGGTACCTTATATGCTGAGTTTCGGTTCATTTATGAGATGAGCTCAGGTCACGCGTCCTCCATTTCATGATTATCTATCATCTGCTATATTTCCTTCTTATTTATTAAATCCAGGTAATTGGTTGATGAAACATTGATTAAAATGAAGATACAATTAATACAAAACGAAATTCAGTTTAAAGAAAGGTTTTGTGCTTTATGTTTGATGTCTCTGTGAAAGTTTTAAAATATATTTTAGTGCCGCTTTCAGAGCGCTCACGCTATCATTGTTTTTTCCTCATAAATGCGAACACGAATAATAATAAGAATAAGAATATTACAAATGGACATGCAATTATTAATGTGAATGAATGGTACTCCACATCACATCATCATCACTATTGTACGTGATACGATATTAAATGCTAATTGTTTCAAAACACGTGCTGTAAAATAATGCATTGTGATATAGGTCATTTGATCTATACGTCGGAAAAGTTTCTCTTTGTTTCTCTTTTTCTCTTTGTTTCTCTCGCCGTGTGTCCATGGCGTAAAATGAGGGTGTGGGGGAAGCGGAGACTTGAATATTTAGAGACGTGTTATTCTAATGACGATCGTTTTCAGCCGCTGCATTTATCAAGGGCAGGTATTGCGTACACCAGGATTTCAAAGGTACGCACAGCTTCATACATCAGGCGGTGAGAGGAGTGTAAGCATAATCTTACGCCAACATATACGCCCGTTTCTATGCAAGAATGATAAATGAGGGCCAGTCACTCTCACACTCACTCTCTCTCACACTCACTCTCACTCTCTCTCTCACACTCACTCTCACTCTCACTCTCTCACTCACACACACTCTCTCATTCACACACACTCTCACACTCACTCTCACACTCACTCTCTCTCTCTCATACTCACTCTCACACTCACTCTCTCTCACACTCACTCTCTCTCACACTCACTCTCTCTCACTCTCACTCTCATACTCACTCTCTCACTCTCACTCTCTCTCATTCACACACACACTCTCACACTCACTCTCACACTCACTCACACTCACTCACACTCACTCACACTCACTCACACACACACACACACTCTCTCACACACACACACACACACACACACACACCAACACACACACTCACTCACTCACTCACTCACCACTCAACTCACTCACTCACTCACTCACTCACTCACTCACTCACTCACATCACTCACTCATCTCACTCACTCACTCACTCACACACACACACCACACACACACTCTCACACTCACTCTCACACTCACTCTCTACACTCAAGGGGGTCGCACACCGGACGCGCAGCTCAGCGCCGCGTCGCGCAGTGCCATGTCTTTTAAATTCGAACAACATTATTCTCTATGAGAGTACACACACCGGCGCCGCCTGTCCGCGGCGCCCAGCAACGGCTCAGGACCGTGTTCCAAATCCTGCCACGCCACAGGGCGCCCTTTACATAGTTTTATATTAAATTTACATTTATGTTTCTCAAATCGTAGTTAATGTATATATGGACTTCACCCTGTGCTGCAATATACATTTAGTTTTATATTTATTTACAGAAATCAGAAAATTGCTGATGTTATCGGATTTTCAGGTGAGAGTTGTCCTAGACGTGGCGCGGCACTGAGCTGCGCGTCCGGTGTGCGACCCTTTCACTCTCACAACTCACTCACACACTCACACTCACTCTCACTCTCTTACTCACTCACTCAATCACTCACTCAATCACTCACTCACACTCACTCTCACTCTCCACACACACTCTCTCATTCACATACACCACTCACTCACTCACACACACACTCTCATTTACTCTCTCACACTCACTCCACTCTCACTACTCACTCACTCACTCACTCACTCTCACTCCTTACTCATACTCACTCTCTCTCACACTCACTTCCTCACTCACTCATACTCACACTCACTCTCACTCATCACTCTCATCTCACTCACACACTCTCACACCACTCCACACTCTCTCATCACCACACACTCTCACACTCACTCTCACACTCACACTCCTCTCTTACTCACACTCACTCACTCTCACACTCACTCTCACTCTCACACACTCTCACTCTCATCATCACACTCACTCCTCACTCACTCTCACTCTCACTACTCACTCACTCACTCTTCACTCTCTCTCATTCACACCACACACTCTCACACTCACTCTCAATCACTCCACACTCACTCACTCACCACTCACTCACTCACACTCACTCACCACTCACCACTCACCTCACCACTCACACACTCACCCACATCACACACTCACTCACACCACACCACTCACTCACACTCTCACTACTCTCACTCACTCCACTCACTCTCAGCACTCACTCACTCACTCACTCACTCACTCACTCACACTCTCTTTACTCTCTCACACTCACTCTCACACTACTCCACTCCACTCCTCACTCTCTCCACTACTCTCACACTCACTCTCCACTCACTCTCCACCACTCACTCTCACACTCACACTCACTCTCACACTCACACTCACTCTCACTCACTCACATCACTCATCCCACACATCACTCACTCAATCAATCACTCAATCAATCAATCACTCAATCAATCACTCACTCACTCACACCTCATCATTCACACACACACACACACACACACACACACACACACACACACCACACACACACACACACACACCA
The DNA here is from genome assembly GCA_036326025.1 of Chrosomus eos. Classification (NCBI taxonomy): domain Eukaryota; kingdom Metazoa; phylum Chordata; class Actinopteri; order Cypriniformes; family Leuciscidae; genus Chrosomus; species Chrosomus eos. Next base: position 63,139,004 of record CM070818.1, read on the forward strand.
CAACCACACACACACACACACACACCACACACACACACTACACTCACTCACTCACTCACTCACTCATCTCGCACTCACCTCCACTCACTCCACTCACTCACTCACCACTCACCACTCACTCACTCACTCACATCCTCATCACTCCTCACCACTCTCACACTCACTCTCACACTCACTCTCACTCTCTACTCACTCACTCACTCTCACACTCACTCACTCTCTACCTCACTCACTCACTCACTCACTCATCATCACTCACTCACACTCACTCACATCACTCTCACCTCACTCATCACTCACTCACCTCACACACTCTCACACTCATCTCACCACCCCACACACACTCACATACCACCACCACACCACCACTCACACATCATCACATCACTCACACTCCTTACTTACTTCACTCTCACTCCACACCACACCACCACTCACATCACTCACTCACACTCTCTCACACTCACACTCACACTCACTCATCACTCCACTCCCACTCACTCTACACTCACTCACTCCCACTCACTCTCACTCACTCCTCCTCACTCACTCACTCATCTCATCACTCACTCACTCCACTCACATCCTCACTCTCCACATCACTCTCCACACTCACTCACCTCACATCACTCTCACACTCACTCTCACATCACTCCACTCATCTCACATCTCACCTCACATCCACTCACACTCACACTCAATCATCACCATCATCATCACTCAATCAATCACTCACTCACATCACACACACACACACACACACACACACACACACACACACACACACCCACACACACACACACACACACACACACACACACACACACCACACACACACACCACACACCACACACACCATCACACACACTCACTCACATCACTCACATCATCTCACTCACCACTCACTACTCACACTTACACACACACACTCATCACTCACTCACCACTCACTTCTCATCACTTCACACTCACTCCACTCACTCACTCACTTCACACTCACTCCAACATCACACTCACTCTCACACTACTCACACTACTACACTCTAATCTCACACTCTACATCACTCATCACTCCATCAATCACTCATCATCATCTACATCACTCACTCACACCACACCACACACACACACACACACACACACTACACACACACACTACAATCACACACCACACACACACACCAACCACACACACTACTCACCACACACACCTACACTCCTCCTACTCTCTCACTCACACACTCACTCACATCAATCACTCCCCCACACTACACTCACTCCACACTCACCACACATCACACTCACACTCACTCACTACACACTACCACACACACACACACACCATCACTACACACACACAACACCACACCCCCACAACACACAACACACAACACACACACACACACACCAACACATACCACACAACACAACACTCTTCACACACTCAAAAATCTCACCACTTCTCTCTACACCACTTCATAAACACAACTCAATCTCACATCTCACATCATACTCTCTACTCCACACACAACACTCAAGGCTGAAGCCAGCTGGGGATTCTCCAGTATGCAGCTGATCGTGAGAGGCACAGCACTGGTCGTGTCCCACAAGTGAGAGTTCCTTCTTTAGTGCCGTGGCCATCAGTGTTCCTGCAGGCTGAGGTCTAAAGAGTTGACCTGCGCACACGTGTGTACACCACACACACCACACACACCAACAACACACACACACACACCACACACACACACACAAACAACACACACAACCACACACACAACACAACACACACACACACACACACACTTACATACACCTTAACATTCACAACACTAAATAATAAGGCATTTTTTAAATGGGTTATATTAAACAAATATAATTTGTATATTGTGTGTGTATATTGTGTTGTATTGCAGTTTGGACGAGGTGTGTATATGTGTTATATTGCAGTTTTGGAGCGAGTGTGTGTATATTGTGTGTGTATGTATTTGATATTGTGTGTGTATATTGCAGTTTTGGAGCAAGTGTGTGTATATTGTGTGTGTATATTGTGTGTGTATCAAGTTTTGGAGCAAGTGTGTGTATAGTGTGTGTATATGTGTGTGTATGCAGTTTTGAGGAGTGTATGTATATGTGCGTGTATATTGTTGTGTATTGCATTTTTGGAGGGAGTGTATGTATATTGTGTGTGTATATTGTGTGTGTATTGCAGTTTTGGAGCGAGTGTTTGTATATTGTGTGTATATATGGTGTGTGTATTGCAGTTTTAAGACTCCTCAGCACACACACACACCCGGCCTCGTGCTCAAACTCCGCTAGCGGATCGAAGCCGCTGCGTTTGTTACTGGACACGTCTGCGGACACACACTTCCAGATCTGTGGGAGGAAACACAAGTTATTATAAACATATGCAAAGAAAAGTACATTAGTTGGAATATGTGGTAACGTGTTATGATGCCTTATATCTTTTCATAAATAGTTGTTAGCAAAGTTAAAATGCATTATAATTAGTGCTGAGCAACGATTAATCATATCTAAAATAAAGTTTGTGTTTACATAATATGTGTGTGTACTGTGTTTAATGATATATATACACACACTACCGTTCTAAAGTTTGGGGTCGTGAGAGTTTAATGTTTTTAAAAGAAGAGTCTCTTCTGCTCTCCAAGGCTGTGTTTATCTGATTAAGGTCCGATTAAGTGTTATCAAATATGCAACTATGTTTCTGAAGATGTTCCTGAAATTTGCATGTATTAATTTAGCAGATGCTTTTATCCGAAAGTAAACCGGTTTAGTCCTCCTGAAACGTAAGAAAGCAGTGAGACCTTGACGGTGGAGTCCCAGGACGCCGTGTAGAGCCTGTTGTCCCTCCAGCAAACATGACTGACCGCATCATCATGACCCATCAGAGTCTCCTGCCGCCTTCCATACGCGATCGAGTAAAAATACCTGGAGCGAGCACACACACACACACACCACACACACACACACACACACACACACACACACACACACACACACACACACACACACACACACACACACACACACACACACACACACACACACACACACACACACACACACACACACACACACACACACACACGAGAGTAGGTCAGAGAGACAGAGAGAAAGTGTTGAATAGACTACAGGGATATGATTGTGTAATGTATATCTTACACATTATTGTCCCAGGACAAGCACACACACACACACACACACACACACACACATGATTGTGTAACTGTATATCTTACACATTATTGTCCCAAGACGAGCACACAACAAACACACAACACAACCACACACACACACACACCACACACACACACACACACACACACACACACACACACACACGATTGTGTTACTGTAATCTTACACATTATTGTCCCAGGACGAGCACACGACGACCTCCTCATCGGGCAGCATCAGACAGGAGGACAGCGGCTTCAGGAACATGTCAAGAGTGTGTTTTAGTTACAGATCAAGCTTTGAGTTAGTGTGTCTGTTGTGTACAGCGGCTCCAAAAAGCATTAGCTACACTACATTTAAATGGTAAATGGACTGCATTTATATAGCGCTTTCATAGACCCAATGGCCACCAAAGCGCTTTACATTTTGCCTCTCATTCACCCATTCACTCACACATTCATACACCGACGGCGGTGTCAGCCGTACAAGGCGCCACCCAGGTCGTCGGGAGCAGCCGGGGTTAGGTGTCTTGCTCATGGACACCTCGACACTTGGTCAAGTGGAACCGGGGATTGAACCACCAACTTTCCGGTTTGTAGACAATCTACATGAACCACTTAGCCACTGCCGCCCCATTTAACAGTTCAAGTATTCTCATAAAGCCAGTGATTATCTATTAAAGGGGTCCAATTATGGCCTTTTACAAACTCTTGATTTAGTTTTTTTGGGGTGTACTAGAATATGTTTTCATGCTTGATTGTTTAAAAACACATTTGTCACATAAACTACTACATCAAAACTGTAATGTTAGTTAGCATGCTAATCTACCCTTCGTTTCCATCATAGCTATCACAGCAAAGCTTATAACTGGAACTGTTAATAGAGAACTAGGGGTGTGACGGTTATAGTTTAACACCGTCATTAGAACTCTATAACCGCCTTATTATTAAAATGTTTTTTACAAACATTTTTTTATCATAGAGAATGTTTAAAATAAATACTAATATCAGCTTACGAGGGAAACGGAGGCGGAGTTAGTGGTGCTTTGGAGGCGGAGCTGGAGATGATTCGGGAGAGTCTGTGCCGCTTTACCGATCGGAGTGCGTGCTGTCACGGAGGAGAGCCTTGTTTATACTCGACGCGTCCGCCCGAGCGAAGGTGCGCTCGGCATAAATGACGCGTTGGGTGTGCAAGACCGGCGGGACCCCATTCCGCTTGGCTGTGTGCACAGCTTTTTTTGTAACAGCGCGCGCGGCGCCGCGTCCGAGGATGAACGACTTCAAGCCGAATCTGCCCGAGCCGTACGTCTCACCGGCACACAGTTTGCGCGTCAAGTTCATTGCAAAGTTTTTTGTTAAGGATTTGTTTACTGTGTGTGATTTATTTAAAACAAAGCACATTCACTTCTAGTTGTCTTGCTGTTCATTCTAAATAAACGTAGAGCAAGTAGCTAATCAGTGTCTGCTCGTTTATTCAAACTAAGTTGTCCTATAACACAGTGGTTCTCAAACCTGTCCTGGCGTACCCCCAACACTGCACGTTTTCTTTGTCTCCCTGATCAAACACACCTGATTCAACTCATCAGCTCATTAACCCATGTGATAATAAGCTGATGAGTTGAATCAGGTGTGTTTGATTAGGGAGACAAAGAAAACGTGCAGTGTTGGGGGTACGCCAGGACAGGTTTGAGAACCACTGCTATAACAGACGAAAGTCGCAACGCATCCCCCCCCCCCTTTCCCGACGGCGGTTATGTTACGAACCATCACATTTGACTCACGTCATAACCCTCATCACCAATTCTGAAACCGGCACACCCCTATAAATACGACTTTAACTATCTCTAGATGGTGAAGTTTGATCGTCTTCTCGGCGCTCCGCCAAAACCCAGCGAGGAGCTCCGGCAGGGGCGATCCAAGGACCTCACTAAACCACCCAATCGGTCGTAGCGACGGGCGGTGTGTACAAAGAGCAGGGACTTAATCAACACGAGCTTATGACCCGCGCTTACTGGGAATTCCTCGTTGATGGGAAACAGTTACAATCCCCAGTCCTGTGGCTGAACGCCACTTGTCCCTCTAAGAAGCCGACCGCTCGGGGCCGCGTAACTAGTTAGCATGCCGGAGTCTCGTTCGTTATCGGAATGAACCAGAAAAATCGCTCTACCAACTAAGAACGCCATGCACCACCACCCACAGAATCGAGAAAGAGCTATCAATCTGTCAATCCTTTCCGTGTCCGGGCCAGGTGAGCTTTCCCGTGTTGACTGTAAAAAACAGTGACAACAACTCTTCCGCTTCTCTAAAGCCGGCCATCATGGCCACGCCCCCTTTGTTGCGTGTTCCCGGGGGCGGAGTTTATGTAAATTTTAGGGTTGTGATGTCACTAACCCGGGAGGAAGATCGTGTAGTCTCTACCAGCCGTTTGTTGTAGTCCTTAAAGTGATTTCTGTAAAAGTAACTTCCTTTGCTCTGATCTTTGAACGTCATAACTTCGCAGAAGTTGTTTATGCTCAAACTGCAACATTACACGCTAACTAAAGTTAGAAAAGCGAAACCAAAATCAAGGCCCACTTTAAGAGAACATAAACGGCGTGTCAGTACGTTATATCGGATCCATGCATACCCACAGCGAGTCTCTAACTCGTTCCCTCTAGCGCCACCAACTGGCCAGAGTTGCACTTACATTCGTGATAATCACTTCTGAAACATAAGTGCTAGAAACGCCAACTTTTTCGAAACTCGTTCTAGATGGATCACATGACTAGGCTATTTCTGATCCATGCATTGTCTTAAAGAGACAGTAATGATATAATACAGTGCATTAGTTCCCACACACTTTTCAGCGCCGTTGCTTCCGAATGTAAACTATTTTAATTTCACAAAATATCATTTAACTTTAGATTAGACAAAATTGAGACTATTTAGAAATTTAGACTAAAAGATTAGACTACAATTCCAATACAAACATAGATATATGTTTAATACGCGTCATGTGACTAAACGTGTAATTTTCGAATACCTCCGTTTTAACGTGTACAAAAGCTTTTCAGATCTACTAGCTTGAGAGAGTCTTCAAAAAGCTGTTTTCACTGAACAAACAATGTAGTTAAAAACCACTGGGGGGAAAAAACGTATAATGAGCGTCTAATGCAATTAAACAAGCTTAATTTTTAAGTGTAGCTTATGTATCCAAATACTTTTTGAGGCCACTGCGACTTTGCTAAAGAGCTTACCATGTTGGAGAAGGACACGCTTCTTTGCAGGCCATTCTCTTTGGAGAACATCTTCAGTGTGGAGTCTACATGAGGATAAAATATGTTAATTCATGGTGGATATATTAGCAATGTGCTAATTTATTGCTAATACATGTTAACAATGTGCTAAGTCATAATAGAAACATGTTAACAATGTGCTAAGTCATGCTAGAAACATGTTAACAATGTGCTAAAACAAGTTAATATGCTGACACATGCTAACAATTTGCTAATTAATGTTCACTGAAAGCATGTATATCATGCTAGCAACATGCTACAAATGGGTTAATTCATGCTAACAATGTGTTAGCAATGTGCTAATTCACGGTAGAACCATGTTAGCAATGTGTTATTTCATGATAGCAACATGTTAAAACATGCTAGCAATGTGCTATATCATGTTAACAAAATGTTAAACATGCAAGCAATGTGCTAATTTACGCTAGAAGCATGTTAAGAAAGTGTTAAATCATATTAACAACATGCTAGCAATGTGCTAAATAATGCTAACAACATGCTACAAATGGGTTATTTCATGCTAGCAATGTGTTAGCAATGTGCTAATTCATGGTTATAGCTAAATCGATGTGCTATATCATGTTAACAACATGTTAAAACATGCTAACAATATGCTAATTCATTTTATAAACATGAGGAACATGTTAGCTTTGTGCTAACATTATAATACAGTTCTGAAAAATCAATCTCAGATGATTTTATGACTAAATAACGGAGGGATTCCTGACCTTGAGAAGTGGAGAAGATGGCATCTCCACCGAGGGTCACAGCAAAGCCCGTTACGGCCCTGCAGAAGCACAACACCAGCGTCAGAAGCAGCTCTCGCTAGACGTCAAACACACACAACTACAGATACTCACTCCTTGTGTATTTTGTGGCGAGAATGCAACACAAGTTTGTTCATGTTGCTCCAGGCCATTTTCCTACTCTCCTCAGTCAGGTCCTCAAACGAGTCCATACTAGGAGACACTGTATTGTAGAGTAAAATAGAGTTAAGGCCTTTAAAATACATTTTTTTAAGTGAGATTAGTGCCAGGAGCCGAATATCATAGTGTGTCACTCCCTATAAACACACAGAGAGGCTTTTGGATTAGCTAGTAGTTGTTTTTTTAAGACATAATTTCTAACTTTTATTAGGTTTTGCATCTAGATTTACATTTAGAAATTCTAAAATACTACTTTTTGTCAAGGTTTACATTTTTTTCCGTTAGATAAGTATCAGGGTTTTGCATTATGATTACAAACAAACATTACAATTTTGTTAGCAATTGAGATTAACCCCTTCATTGCTGTGTTTTTTTGCATCATGCTGCATCGCATCGAACCATGACACCGCTGCATCGTATCGAACCGTGACACCGCTGTATCGTATCGAACCGTGACACCGCTGTATCGTATCGAACCGTGACACCGCTGCATCGTATCGAACCGTGACACCGCTGTATCGTATCGAACCGTGACACCGCTGCATCGTATCGAACCGTGACACCGCTGTATCGCATCGAACCGTGACACCGCTGTATCGTATCGAACCGTGACACCGCTGTATCGTATCGAACCGTGACACCGCTCATTCGTATCGAACCGTGACACCGCTCATTCGTATCGAACCGTGACACCGCTGCATCATATTGAATCGTGACACCGCTGCATCATATCGAACCGTGACACCGCTGTATCGCATCGAACAGTGTATCGTAACCGTGTATCGTATCGAACCGTGTATCGACACCGCTGTATCGTATCGCACCGTGCACACCGCTGTATCGTATCGAACCGTGACAACCCAGTATCGTATCGAACCGTGACACCGCTGTATCGTATCGTACAGTGACACCGCTGCATCGTATCGAACCGTGACACCGCTGTATCGTATCGAGCCGTGTATCATAACCGTGTATCGTATCGAACCGTGTTTCGTAACCGTGTATCTTATCGAACCGTGACACCTCTGTATCGTATCGAACCGTGACACCTCTGTATCGTATCGAACCGTGACACCTCTGTATCGCATCGAACCGTGACACCGCTGTATCGTATCGAACCGTGACACCTCTGTATCGTACCATGATACCGCTGTATCGTATCGCACAGTGACACCGCTGTATCGTACCGTGATACCGCTGTATCGCATCGAACCGTGACACCGCTGTATCGTATCGAACCGTGACACCTCTGTATCGTACCATGATACCGCTGTATCGTATCGCACAGTGACACCGCTGTATCGTACCGTGATACCGCTGTATCGCATCGAACCGTGACACCGCTGTATCGTATCGCACCGTGACACCGCTGTATCGTATCGAACCGTGTATTGTAACCGTGTATCGTATCGAACCGTGTATCGTAACCGTGTATCGAACCGTGACACCGCTGTATCGTATCGAACCGTGACACCGTTGTATCGTATCGAACCGTGACACCGCTGTATCGTATCGAACCGTGACACCGCTGTATCGTATCGAACCGTGACACCGCTCTATCGTATCGAACCTTGACACCACTGTATCGTATCGAACCGTGACACCGCTGTATCGTATCGAACCGTGACACCGCTGTATCGTATCGAACCGTGACACCGCTGCATCGTATCGAACCGTGACACCGCTGTATCGCATCGAACCGTGACACCGCTGTATCGTATCGTACCGTGACACCGCTGTATCGTATCGAACCGTGTATCGTAACCGTGTATCGTATCGAACCTTGTATCGACACCGCTGTATCGTATCGCACCGTGACACCACTGTATCGTATCGAACCGTGACAACCCAGTATCGTATCGAACCGTGACACCGCTGTATCGTATCGTACCGTGACACCGCTGCATCGTATCGAACCGTGACACCGCTGTATCGTATCGAACCGTGACACTGCTGCATCGTATCGAACCGTGACACCGCTGTATCGTATCGCACTGTGACACCGCTGCATCGTATCGAACCGTGACACCGCTGTATCGTATCGAACCGTGACACCGCTGTATCGTATCGTACCGTGACACCGCTGTATCGTATCGAACCGTGTATCGTAACCGTGTATCGTATCGAACCGTGTACCGTAGCCGTGTATCGTATCGAACCGTGTATCGTAGCCGTGTATCGACACCTCTGTATCGTATCGCACCGTGACACCGCTGTATCGTATCGAACCGTGACAACCCAGTATCGTATCGAACCGTGACACCGCTGTATCGTATCGTACCGTGACACCGCTGTATCGTATCGAGCCTTGTATCATAACCGTGTATCGTAACCGTGTATCGTATCGAACCGTGTATCGTAACCGTGTATCTTATCGAACCGTAACACCTCTGTATCGTACCATGATACCGCTGTATCGTATCGCACAGTGACACCGCTGTATCGTACCATGATACCGCTGTATCGCATCGAACCGTGACACCGCTGTATCGTATCGTACCGTGACACCGCTGTATCGTATCGAACCGTGTATCGTAACCGTGTATCGTATCGAACCGTGTATCGAACCGTGACACCGCTGTATCGTATCGAACCGTGACACTGCTGTATTGTATTGAACCGTGACACCGCTGTATCGTATCGAACCGTGACACCGCTGTATCGTATCAAACCGTGACACCACTGTATCGTATCGAACCGTGACACCGCTGTATCGTATCGTACCGTGACACCGCTGTATCGTATCGTACCGTGACACCGCTGTATCGTATCGAACCGTGACACCGCTGTATCGTATCGAACAGAAGCGTGAGTTTTTTTAACCGTTACACCCCATCACATAGCTAATGCTAATATGAGATCAGATGAGACGTGCCTGGCGAGAGCTCGCAGCTGCTGAGACTGACGGTGGCGGACAGGTTGTGGAAGCGAGGAGTGATCCTCTGAGGATGAGGAGTGATGAAGAGCTGGCGTGGTGTCTGGCCGAACTCAAGGATTTGAGTTAGCATGGCTATTTTCTGATCCGGGTCCTCAATACTGCAGAAACACACACAAAACACACACACACACACACACACACACACACACACACACGCACACACACACACACACACACACACACACACACACACACACACACACACACACACACACACACACACACACTGACATAATGTACACTGACAAATATATAACACAAAGAAAAATCAAAACGATGAGGTATTTAACCCTTGTGCATCAATTAATCAGTCACACTAAAGTCCATACATAGTGGACAAACATGAGTCAAAGAACAAAAATCATAAAAGTCTGCAGCTTGAAACAGACTACGTTTGGTCTCAATTTAATGAAGACCCTTGGCAGATTATTGTTGAGGTAAAAAAAAAAAGTAAAAAAATGGGGAACTATGCAGTTTTTTAAGTTTAACTGAACAGCTTCAGAGTTATTGGTATGGTTATATGACTTTTTTCGGGTTGAATGGTGGTCGTCTCGTCTCGTCCCGTCCCCCCCCCCCCCCAGCCCCAACCTCGGACATGCGTTTTCAGTAGCGTTAAATACAAGTACTCAACAGAGACTCTAGGGGGCGCTGTTTGACAAAAACGGATTTTCTTGCATAGTGTGCCTTTAAAAAGTGAAACCAAAAAAGTTATAGAGGTTTAAGTTTATGAAAATTATTTATGAACTTTATATATTTTATATAAAATATATATTTTATGAAACATGTTGAAGTCTAAAACTGCTAAAAAAGAAGAAAAAAGCCATAAATCTAAACAAGTCATGCTCCAAATGTGAGGTTGATATCTCAAAAAAATGAGAAATTTGTGTCCTTGAGGTCCTTGAGAGGAACTATTTTGTGTATCAAGTGCAAAATAGATTTTTTTAAGACAATTTGGGTGAAATAGTAAAATTCCAATAAAAATACACACCTGTGTCAAAATACATGCAGTTGGCATTAACACAGGCAAAATAATCAACAACGAAAAACAAAAAAAAGACAAAAATGTCCATAAAGTCGCACAAGGGTTAATTAGAGAGAGATTTTAATTTAGTGAAGTTACCTGTCGCAGTCCACTCCTCCCTCGTATGTTAACGGGTGGAAAACTGTAATATAGCAGACATAAATAACACACTAATCCTTCATATTTTATAATAATATCGGTGTTATTGTACCGTTTTTTTTTTAAAAACTTTTTATTGCAATATGAACAAACAGAACAAGTCGTTACATTAGTATACGTTCAGAATACATTAAGAGATGACATGTGAAAGAAATTTAAGTCTATTCAACAATAGTCTTAAAAAGGAAAAGAGAAGAAAGAAGAAGAAAGAAGAGGGCACAAAAGGAAAATAAAAACATTAAGGGACAACATTAAACATGGCACAAATTCTAGATGTTTTCATTGCTTTCTTGTTAACAGAAGTTGAAATTGTATTGATATACAACTTCAATTCTTCTTTGAAAAAGCTAAAGTGGGGTTTACTTTTCATATATTTACGTTATTGTACCGTTATGGCTGGCCACGGCCTCGCTGCCCTTCTGCTTATATCCGAAGATCAGATCGATCCACTCGTGCAGGTGTTCAGACACAAACTGACTCTCCAGAGCCAGACGCTGTTTCTGCAAGAACTCATCCGGATCTGCGTACGTGCACATGTCAAACAAACAACGTATTGCAGTGTTAGAGAGAAATAAAGTTACATGTTGGCTTGACAAAGCCTTGTTTAAAAGCTTCCTAGCATGTTTAATCATGTTACTAGCCAGTTTTATCATGTTGTTAGCATGTCTTAGCATTATTTTGCATTTTGCTGACATGTAGCATGTTTTTACACACTGCTAGCATGTTACTAACATATCTTATCAATTGCTAACACATTTTAGCATGTTGCTAACACGATTTAACATGTACTTGCAAGTTTAAACATTTCTGCCATGATTAAGCATGTTGATAGTGTTTTATGCGGATAGGGCACTTAGATCTTCAAATCACTTGCTTTTAAATGTGTCATGATGTCACAACAAATTAAAGGGTGATCGGTGATTCTGTGGCCCGGCACAAGCTTTAGATGCTCTCCCTTATCATGTGACGTCTGCTCCTTCATTGGACATTTTTTAAATCTGCTCTTAAACACATTTTTATTCTTTAGCTTTTGGAAACTTGTAATTGTTGTTTTTTATAGTGTAGTCCTTCTATGCACTATGTACAGCACTTTGGATCAATTTGTATTGTGTTAAATGTGCTTTATAAATAAAGGTTGTTGTTGTTGCAAACCAGCTATTGTGAGGAATATTGTGAATGTGCACCTGATGCCCACGGAGGAAGATCAACACTCTCCACTCGTCCTCCTCCCTGCCGCCGGCCCAGATCCAGACACAGCAGATTCCTCAGAAAACTACTGTCACTGCCATAGAACTCAGGAATCAGCTGCACACACACACCACACACACACACACACACACACACACACACACACACACACACACACACCACACACACACACACACACACACACACACACACACACACACTGAATAAACTATTGCAAGACCGAAAACTGAACCCGTTCACAAAACAGTAAAGAGCTTTTAAAGTCCCCCGGTAGTTAATCATTTTATCCCTTAAAACTCAACTTTGATCACCAAAATTATATATTTAAAAAAAAATTCCTTATAATATCTTGAATGTAACTCGACACCCTTGCCTCATTTATTATTCGCGGGTCTATGAATATGCAAATGAGCCCCGCCTCCACTCACTCACTCACTCAGAGATCCACTGGTTGACGATCACACGTTGATCTGATTGGTTACTGTAGTTTGTGACGTCAGAAACACCAGCGATTTCAGTGTTTTTGAGACTGTCTTTGGTTCACTGCAGTTTTAAGCAGAAAATACTCAGCAATGCTGTCGACATGAATTTACACACGGATTGAGTTATTAAAGCATATTAAAACAGGGTTCATACAGATACTGTAAATTTAATTAATTTCGTTTTCAAGGACTAAAATTAGAGATCTAATCAAAACGATATCTTGATTATCTTTCAAATTCTAAAAAAGATAAATAAAAATAAACTAATAAAACAAAATGGTTCCTATAAAGTGCAGCACATACAAAAACTGTGGAAACTTTAACCATTGAAAGAACACTTTAACAAAGATATCGCTTTCCTTATTAAATGTTTTGCTCTCATGAATATTTGATTGAGCTGACGAATAAAAGCTGGATCATATATTTGGATATTTATAAGCAATATCACTTTCATAGGCATGTGAGATGGCTCTATATCTATATTAGACGCGCTGCAGTGTTAATATTGCGTGAAAGGTTTGATTTATCAATAAAATTAAACAGTAATTTCACATATATTGTCTTTCAATAATTCAAGCACTTTTCAAGAACCTTTTTATGTCTGTTTTCTATAGAGTTTCTATGAGTAAAACTAATTATTTTGTAATTAAAAAAATGAAAAGATTGCAAAAAAGTCTTCTTAAGGCTCAAAAATAAAGAAGTTGATAACAAAAGTATAAATGTTTTTTATAAATATAAAAATAAATATTTTTCTTTGTGCATTTCGAACACTTTTCATCACAAACGCACAAATGTTGCACGGGTCTAAATCTTTTGCTTGTGAGTGAAACAAAAGATTTAGACCCGCAGAAAAGAGCGTAACATTTGTGCGTTTGTGATGAAAAGTGTTCGAAATGCACAAAGAAAAACAAGCTTTTCAAAGATTCACATGCACTTTTATTATCAACTTCTTTATTTTTGAGACTTAAGAAGACTTTTTTGCCATCTTTAATCTTTTTTTTTTTTAATTACAAAATAATTTGTTTTACTTTCTAAAACAGTATGTTTGATTGAATAAAGAGACACAAAGGAAACTCCATAGTTTTCAAACGTTTTCCAGGACTTAAATTGAAAAAAATCTACTTCAAGCACTTTGTTAAATCAGCACATAGACATATGAACAACATTAAACGCTGGATTTTCACCACAGGGGGACTTGTAGAAGTATTGCAATATGATGTTGTGTTTGTAACACACTCACCTCTTTAAAGTCAGTGCCTCCCTCTAAACAGTTCTTCCACGTCTCTCCAACACTGCACATCATTATAAAGAGAAGTGTTCATTAACTGTATATACGTGACCCTGGACCACAAAACCAGTCATAAGTCACACAGTCAAAGATATTTGGTAAATTTCCTACTGTAATTTGTATTTTTGTGAGTGAATTTAAAGGCGATTTTCTCAATGTTTCGATTTTTCAATTAATTTCAATAGTAATATCTCAGCCAAATATCATCCTATCATAACAAACCACACATTAATGAAAAGCTTATTTATTCAGCTTTCATATGATGTATAAATCTCAATAAAAAAGAATGACCCTTGTGACTGTTTTTGTGGTCCAGACTCACAGTTGTGCATTATCTCCGTAAAGCTGCTCTGAAACGCTGTGTGTTGTAAAGCGCTGCATGTGTGTGTGTGTGTGTGTTTGCTGATACCTGTTGAACATGCGGTCTGCGTGATCGAAGCGCCCGTTCTGCAGGCACAGCATGTGTTCTGGCGCTGAGGGACACAAACATGTGATCAGTTTATGTGTGAATTTAAATGGTTAATTTAGCCAGCATTTCAAAAGTGCATCAAGATGAGTTAAAGAAAATATGCCAGAAAACTCATTAAAGGACATCCAGTTATTGCAAGAACATTGTTGCACGTTAAATTGTAAACGATCTGCTTTTAAACGGAACGTACGAAGCAAACCGTTAAATAAAAGCGTTTATGCATTTACGCGAGTTTATACATAACATCATAAAGGACAGAAAGCAAACTTGTAAAGTTGTTGGTTTAAATCATAGGTTCTCAAAGTGCGGCCCGCCGAAACATTTCTGGCGCCCGCGATAACATCTGATAACATCTGTAAAACTGTACATTGCTTTGAAAAAATGAATATCTCCGTTTAGTGGAGCTGGAGCGCGAGAACTAAAACAAAATATAGCCTATGTAAGCTAAAGCTGTAAATGTCCACTTTTAAACAAAAAAAACTCGAATCGAAAGCAAATACCTGATTATGTAATCCGTATGAAAGGTGCATTTCTCTCTAAAAGCGCATAGCAGCGGAGATGGAGATATGTTTTTAGCCGACACTTAGAAAACAATAGTTTATTAATAAACAATTAAAATGCCTTGCTGTTTTTTCAGACGCATTTATTATCATTAGCCTATAACCCAGGCTAGATCAGACACAGGCTATGGCTCGTCTCATTCATCACTGCGGGAAAAATATAAACTCCAGGATCTAATTTGGCCTTAGAAAACCAGTAAAATCGACATGTTTTCCATATTAATTTGTGAATATTTAAAATGTTTAATAAAGGGGCAAAAAGTCATTTAAACAAAAATCTGAAAAAATCTGTCGATATTTACTTTTTTTGCGCAGTAGTTGGTGTAGCCAGTTCAAATTAAAATTGTGTTCAACTTTGCGTTTTTAAAAAGACAACAACTGTTAATTTTTCGTTTTTCAGTTACGGATTAAAAAAGATAGATATTAATATACAAACCTGCAATAATGGAAACGGGACTGACCAGCAATGATAGATATATGATGATGATGACTTGTTGATTTTCCCAAGTTTTGCCAGGTTTAGCCTCAGTTATGAATTAAAATTGCAACTAATGTAAACTGTAGAGATGCAACCTGGTCATTAAAATAATTTCAAATGGGATTTTCTTTTCAGTTTTTTTTTACCTTTGGCGGCCCTCAGTTCAATGTTGGGTTCCTAAATTGGCCCTCACCTATCAAAACTTAGAGAACCCCTGAATCAAAATGAGGGAGAGGTCCTACTATTATTTCCTAACAATGTCAAACTCAAACACACACTCTTGCCTGAGACACACACACTGACAGACAGACAAAGATACACACACACACACTTACCAACTCTGACGAGGTAGAAAAGCACATATCCCGGTGATGAATAATGACTGCCGTACATGAAACGAGGATCAGGCATGTCTCTGTAGCGTTCCTGTAACACACACACACACACACACACACACACACACACACACACACACACACACACACACACACACACACACACACACACACACACACACACACACACACACACACACACACACACACACACACACACACACACACACATCATACACATGTACTCTTGTTATATAATGATAAGGAGCATCTGTGAGGGTTTCTCACCAGTAATCTCTCCAGTCTCTCGGTGTTCAAAGTTCCTATTGGTTTACTGAGATCTCGAAATGAAGCAGGATTCAGCAAATCTGAAATAAACATATCATTCAGTATTAGTGTGTGTGTGTGTGTGTGTCTGTGTGTGTGTCTGTGTGTGAATGTGTGAATGTGAGTGAGTGTGTCTGTTGTGTGTGTGTGTGTGTGAGAGTGGCAAGTGTGTGTGGTGTGTTGTGTGTGTGTGTGTGTGTGTGTGTGTGTGTGTGTGAGAGAGTGAGTGTGCGAAGTGTGTGTGTGGTGATGAGTGATTGTTGTAGTTGAGAGTGTGGTGTGTCGTGTTGTGTGTGTGGTGCATGGTGGTGTGTGTGTGTGTGTGTGTGTAGAGAGTGAGTGTGCGAGTGAGTGTGTGTGTGTGAGTGAGTGAGTGTGTTGTGAGTGTGTGTGTGTGTGTGATGTGTTGTGTGTGAGAGAGTGGCCGAGTGAGTGAGTGAGTGAGTGTGTGTTGTGTGTTGTGTGTGTGTGTGAGGTGGTGAGTGTGTGGTGTGTGTTGTGTGTGTGTGTGGTGTGTGTGTGTGGTGTGTGTGTGTGTGGTGTGTGTGTGTGTGTGTGTGTGTGTGTGTGAGTGTGTGAGAGTGTGCGAGTGGGGGTGAGTGAGTAGTGAGTGGTTGTGTGTGTGTGTCTGTGTGTGTGTGTGTGTGTGTGTTGTGTGTGTGTGTGTGTGTGTGTGTGTGTGTGTGTGTTGTGTGTGTTGTGTGGGGTGTGTGTGTGTGTGTGAGAGAGTGGTCGAGTGAGTGAGTGTGTGTGTGTGTGTGTGTGTGAGAGAGGTGGGTCCGAGTGGTGTGTGTGTGTGTGTGTGGAGAGTGGCCGAGTGAGTGAGTGGGTGTGTGTGGTGTGGGTGTGTGTGTGTGTGTGTGGGTGGTGTGTGTGTGGGGTGTGTGTGTGTGTGTGGTGTGTGTGTTGTGTGTGTGTGTGTGTGTGTGTGTGTGTGTGTGAGTGTGTGTGTGTGTGTGAGTGTGCGAGTGTGCGAGTGTGTGTGAGTGAGTAAGTGAGTGAGTCTGTGTGTGTGAGTCTGTGTGTGTGTGTCTGTGTGTGTGTGTGTGTGTGTGTGTGTCTGTGTGTGTGTGTGTGTGTGTGTGTGTGTGTGTGTGTGTGTGTGTGTGTGTGTGTGTGTGTGTGTGTGAGAGAGTGGCCGAGTGAGTGAGTGAGTGAGTGAGTGTGTGTGTGTGTGTGTGTGTGTGTGTGTGTGTGTGTGTGTGTTGTGTGTGTGTGTGAGAGAGTGTGTATGTACGTGGTGTGGTGTGTGTGTGTGTGTGTGGGGTGTGTGTGTGTGTGTGTGTGTGTGTGTGTGTGTGTGTGTGTGTGTGTGTGTGTGAGTGTTGGTGTGGAAATCATTCTATCAAGTGAAATGTCTTTTATTTTAATATGTCTATATCGACACCCATCCATGAAGATAGATTTTTATGATCAGCTAAAAAATGTGCTGAAATCCTGTGACCAAAACAAAGAGATTATAATTACAGGTGATTTTAATATAAATTGGGATGATAAACATGGTAGGAAAAATCTCAAACGATCCACAGATTATTTTAATTTAGAACAACTTATTGAAAAGCCAACTAGAATAACAAATAACTCTCAGACAAGAATAGATCTTCTGTTCAGCAATAAGCCAAACCTAATTATTAAGACTTTTAACTTTTGTACTGGTTTATCAGACCACAACATGATTTTATTTTCTAGGAAGCTTTCTAAAAAGAGGTATCTAAAATTAAATAGTGCACTTCATTCCTCCGATGTTAAATTAAATTCTATACCTAAGAATCAAACACAGAATCTCAATACAGCCTTGAAAATGGTTGATTGGGAGGAAATATTACGCTCAAATAATATAGAAAGCAGTTGTAATTCTTTTAACAACAAGCTTAAAGAGGTAATGTCCTCCTTTACCCATAGGGGGAGTGGTGGGGCCAGGAAGAAAAATAATCTACCGTGGTTAAATCCAACCTGTAAAAATTTACTAAAAATAAGAGATGTGTTGCTTAAACAATCTCTGAAATCTGGTTTGTCCACTGACAGGGAAAAATTCACACATGCACGTAATAAAGTTACACAAAGCTTAAGAAAAGCTAAAGCAGACTTTTTTGTTTCCATTATAGAAAGTACAAGAGTTCATGGGAAAAAAACATGGCAAATCTTAAATAAATTATTAGGTAAACACAATAAAAAGGAAATTAAAGCCATTGAGTTAGCCGTAGATAATGCCCTGATTAGAGATCCTTCGATTGTGGCAAACATTTTTAATAATTATTTTATAGATAGTATATCTGAAATAACAAGGTCCTTCTCTCCTTCTAAAATTTTACCTCGACCATTAAATGAAGATCAGCCTATTTTTCAGATACAAAACATAACAGATGCAGAGGTAATAAAGATCATTGCTGCTTTCAAAAACTCCAAAGCTAGGGATGTTCATGGTCTTGACACTAACTTTTTAAAAACCCATAGCGATGCCTTGGTACAACCTATTACCTTTATGGTTAATCAATCAATCAGTCAAAAGGCAGTTCCGTCAACTTGGAAAGAGGCTATTATTACACCCATTTCTAAATCAGGATCCAAAACACAGGTCGTCAACTACCGTCCAATTAGCATCCTGCCAATAGTCTCTAAAGTTGCTGAAAAGTGGATAGCAAAACAACTTGTTGAACATCTGGATAAAGGTTTTACCCCACTGCATCGTATGCAGTTCGGTTTCCGGCCCAATCACTCCACTGAGACAGCAAATTGCGTTCTGATTGAACAGATTAAGTATTTATTGGATAGGGGTCCTTGTGTAGGAGCTGTATTTTTAGACCTTAAAAATGCTTTTGATACAGTCAACCATCAAGTACTGTTGACTAAATTTACACATTTTAACTTTTCTAGAGATGCTATATCATGGTTCCAATCATATTTATCAAACAGAATACAATGTGTTAATATAGATGGTGTTAAATCTCCTTCCCTTAGCAATCATGTTGGAGTTCCACAGGGCTCGATTCTCGGTCCTTTATTGTTCTCAATGTACATTAATGATCTTCCGGCTGCTTGTTTGGACTGTAATGTGCAGATGTATGCGGATGACGCTGTGATCTTCATTCATGGTAAAGATAAAAATATAATAGCCACAAATCTTACAAATTCACTAATTAAGGTTCAAAACTGGCTAAATCAAATTTGTCTCACTCTTAATACCAAAAAGGCCGTTGTGATGATGTTTACAAAAAAAAACCCTGTGAAGCCAAATACTGTAAAAACTGAATGTAAGGCACTCACTGAACAATCGCCAACAGGAAGTAGATCTTCAGTTTTTTTGGGAGGGGAGGAATTGGAGTTGGTAGCCCAGTTCAAGTACCTTGGGGTTATACTAGATTCAAACCTCACTTTCAAAAAGCACATACAAAAGGTAACCAATACTATACAATTTAATTTACAAAATTACAAACAAATTAGGTCCTACATTACAACCGACGCTGCTAAATCCTATCTCCATTGTGTGCTTTTATCCCACATTGAATACTGCTTCACAGTTTGGTCCTTTGCTGGAGTTACTGCATTAAAACCCATTAATCAACTATATAAAAAAGCAGTTAAGGTATTTGACAGGAAACCACAGTCGTTTCACTTTTGTCGAATTCTTGAGAAGTATCAACTCCTAAATTTTGAAATTTTTTTTTTTTTTTAAAAGTAGCTGTCTAATTTATAAATCTATGAATGGAATCGCCCACCACCCCTGGGGGATTTTATCAAAAAGAGAAATAGTGACACTAGGACTAGATCATTTACCCGGGGGGATTGTGAAGTACCATTTAGAAAATCTTCGTTTGCACAAAAAGTGAGTGTGTGTGTGAGTGTGCGAGTGAGTGTGCGAGTGAGTGTGTGAGTGAGTGTGCGAGTTAGTGAGTGAGTATGAGTGAGTGAGTGTGCGAGTGAGTGTGCGAGTGAGTGTGCGAGTGAGTGTGAGTGAGTGTGTGTGTGAGTGAGTGAGTGAATGTGCGAGTGTGCGAGTGAGTGTGTGTGTGTGTGAGTGAGGTGAGTGTGAGTGTGTGAGAGTGTGCGAGTGAGTGAGTGAGTGTGTGCGAGTGTGCGAGTGAGTGAGTGTGTGAGAGTGAGTGAGAGTGAGTGAATGTGCGAGTGTGCGAGTGAGTGTGTGTGTGTGTGAGTGAGTGAGAGTGAGTGAGTGAGAGTGAGTGAGAGTGAGTGAGTGAGTGAATAAGTCAGTTAGTGAGTGAGTGAGTGAGTGTGTGTGCGAGTGAGTGAGTGAGTGAGTCCGTTAGTGAGTGAGTGAGTGTGCGAGTGAGTAAGTCAGTTAGTGAGTGAGTGAGTGATTGTGTGAGTGAGTGAGTGAGTGTGAGAGTGAGTGAGTGTGTGTGCGAGTGAGTGTGCGAGTGAGTAAGTCAGTTAGTGAGTGAGTGAGTGATTGTGTGAGTGAGTGAGTGAGTGAGTGAGTAGGTCAGTTAGTGAGTGAGTGTGTGTGCGAGTGAGTGTGCGAGTGTGCAAATGAGTTGGTGTGTGTGCGAGCGAGTGTGCGAGTGAGTGAGTGAGTGAGTGAGAGAGTCAGTTAGTGAGTGAGTGAGTGTGTGTGTGAGTGAGTGTGCGAGTGAGTGACTGTGTGTGTGTGTGTGTGTGTGTGTGCAAGTGAGTGTGCGAGTGAGTGAGTCAGTTAGTGAGTGCGTGTGCGAGTGAGTGAGTGAGTGTGCGAGTGAGTGAGTGTGTATGCGAGTGAGTGAGTGTGCGAGTGAGTGTGTGTGCGAGTGAGTGTGCGAGTGAGTCAGTTAGTGAGTGAGTGAGTGAGTGAGTGAGTGAGTGAGTGATATAAGTCAGTTAGTGAGTGAGTGAGTGTGTGTGCGAGTGAGTGAGAGTGAGTGAGTGAGTGAGTCAGTTAGTGAGTGAGTGAGTGTGCGAGTGAGTAAGTCAGTTAGTGAGTGAGTGAGTGATTGTGTGAGTGAGTGAGTGAGTAGGTCAGTTAGTGAGTGAGTGTGTGTGCGAGTGAGTGTGCGAGTGAGTGTGCGAGTGAGTGAGCGAGTGTGTAAATGAGTTGGTGTGTGTGCGAGCGAGTGTGCGATGTGAGTGAGTGAGTGAGTGAGGGAGAGAGTCAGTTAGTGAGTGAGTGAGTGTGTGTGTGAGTGAGTGTGCGAGTGAGTGTGTGTGTGTGAGTGAGTGAATGTGCGAGTGTGCGAGTGAGTGAGTGAGTGAGTGTGAGTGATGAGTGAGTGAGTGTGTGAGTGAGTGTGCGAGTGGTGAGTGAGTGTGTTGTGAGTGAGTGAGTGAATGTGCGAGTGTGCGAGTGAGTGAGTGAGGAGTCAGTTAGGTGTAGTGAGTGCGTGATGTGTGAGAGGTGAGTGTGCTGAGTGAGTGTGTGTGTGTGAGTGAGTGTTGCGAGGTGAGTGAGTGATGTGTGCGAGTGAGTGAGTGTGTGAGTGTGCGAGTGAGTGTGAGTAGAGTGAGTGATAGTGAGTGTGAGTGAGTGAGTGAGTGAGTTGTGTGTGCGAGTGAGTGTGTGTGAGTGAGTGAGTGAGTGTGAATGTGCGAGTGAGTGAGTGAGTGTGAGTGAGTGAGTGAGTGAGGTGAATGTGCGAGTGAGTGAGTGAGTGAGTGAGTGTGTGAGTGAGTGTGTGTGGTGAGTGAATAAGTCATGAGTGAGTGAGTGGGATGAAGTAGTGTTGTGCGAGTGAGTGAGTGAGTGAGTCAGTTAGTGAGTGAGTGAGTGAGTGAGTAAGTCAGTTAGTGAGTGAGTGAGTGAGTGATTGTGTGAGTGGATGGTGAGTGTGCGAGTGAGTGTGGTGTGAGTGAGTGAGAGTGAGTGGGAGTGAGTGTGTGATGTGTGTGAGAGTGTGGAGGACGTGAGTGTGTGCGAGTGAGTCTGTGAGTGAGTGTGCGAGTTAGTGAGTGAGTATGAGTGAGTGAGTGTGCGAGTGTAGTGTCGAGTGAGTGTGCGAGTGAGTGTGAGTGAGTGTGTGTGTGTAGTAGTGAGTGAGATGTGCGAGTGAGTGTGTGTGTGTGTGTAGTGAGTGAGAGTGAGTGTGTGAGAGTGTGCGAGTGAGTGAGTGAGTGAGTTGTGTTGCGAGTGTGCGAGTGAGTGAGTGTGTGTGAGTGAGTGGAGTGAGTGAATGTGCGGAGTGCGAGTGAGTGTGTGATGTGTGAGTGAGTGAGTGTGAGTGAGTGGAGAGTGAGTGAGAGTGAGTGAGAGTGAGTGAGTGAGTGAGTGAGAGTGAGTGAGGTGAGATGGAGTATGTGTGAGAGTGAGTGTGTGAGAGTGTGCGAGTGAGTGAGTGAGAGTGAGTGAGTGTGGAAGTGTGCGAGTGAGTGAGTGAGTGAGTGTGTGAGAGTGAGTGAGTGAGTGCGAGTGAGTGTGTGAGTGAGTGTGGAGTGAGTGTGTGAGTGCGAGTGATGTGCGAGTGATGTGTGAAGTGAGTGAGTGTGCGAGTGAGTGTGAGTGAGTGAGTAGTTGTGAGAGTGTGCGAGTGAGTGATGTGTGAGTGTGGAGTGAGTGAGTGAGTGAGTGTGTGAGTGAGTGATGAGTGAGTGGAGTGATGTGATGATGTGCGAGTGAGTGTGTGTGATGTGAGTGAAGTGAGTGATGTGAGTGACGTGAGTGAGTGTGATGAGTGAGTGGTTGGAGTGAGTGAGTGTGATGTGAGTGGTGTGCGAGTGAGGTGAGTGAGTGAGTGAGTGAAGTCAGTGAGTGATAGTGAGTTGTGAGTGAGTGGAGTGAGTGAGGTGAGTGTGGAGTGAGTGTAGTGAGTGAATAGTCGTAGTGAGTGTGGGAGTGATGGGATGTGAGTGAGTTGAGTGATGTGGTGGAGTGAGTGAGTGAGTGAGTGAGTGTGTGTGTGGAGTGAGGTGAGTGTGGAGTGAGTGTGAGTGAGTGTGAGTGTTGAGTGAGTGAGTGTGAGTGAGTGAGTCGTAGTGAGTGTGTGAGTGAGTGTGGAGTAGTGGAGTGTGTGTTGTGAGTGTAGTGAGTGAGTGTGGAGTGAGTGTGTTGTGTGTGTGAGTGAGTGCGAGTGAGTGATGTGGAGTGTGCGAGTAGTGATGATGAGTGAGTGTGGAGTGAGTTGAGTGGAGTGGAGTGTAGTGAGTGTGTGGAGTGAGTGTGAGTGTGTGAGGTGAGTGTGTGTGAGTGAGTGAGTGAAGTGAGGTTGAGTGAGTGAGGAGTGATGTGAGTGTGAGTGAGTGAGTAGTGTGTGAGGTGTGAGTGAGAGTGTGAGTGAGTTGGTAATGTGTGGAGTGATGTGGAGTGTGGGTGAGTGAGTAGTGGAGTGAGTGAGTAGTGAGTGAGTGGTGAGTGTAGAGATGAGTGAGTGTGATGTGGTGAGTGAGTGTGATGGAGTGAGTGAGTGATGTGAGTGTGAGTGAAGTGAGTGAGGGGAGTGAGTGAGTGTGAGTGGTGTGTGAGTGTAGTGAGTGTGAGTGAGTGTGGGGGAGTGAGTGTGAGTGAGTGAGTGAGTGAGTGCGGTGAGGAGTGGTGAGTGGTGAGGTGAGTGAGTGGAGTGAGTGTTGTAGTGAGTGTGGATGAGTGAATGTTGGAGTGAGTGGTGGTGAGTGATAGTGTGTAGTTGATGTGTGAATGAGTGAGTGATGTGCGAGTGAGTGGTGAGTGTTGTGAGTGAGTGAGTGATGTGAGTGAGTAGTGATGAGTGAGTGAGTGAGTGGTGAGTGGAGTGAGTGATGGAGTGAGTGAGTGTGTGAGTGGTGAGTGAGTGAGTGAGTAGTGAGTGAGTGAGTGATGTGAGTGAGTGTGGCGAGTGAGTGTTGTGAGTGAGTGAATGAGTGAGTGAGTGAGTGAATGAGTGAGTGAGTCTGCGAGTGAGTGTGCGAGTGAGTGTGTGAGTGAGTGAGTGTGGAGTGATGAGTGTGTGAGTGAGTGAGTGAGTGAGTGTGTGTGTGTGTGTGTGTGTGTGAGTGAGTGATGAGGTGCGAGTGAGTGTGTGAGTGAGTCAGTGTGCGAGTGAGTGTGTGTGTGTGTGTGTGTGTGTTAGGGCTGGGCGATATGACGATATTATCGTATATCGACGATGTCTCGCAAGTATCGCGATGTCGATTTAACAGTCTGTTTCCAGACGATAATCGTCAATATAAAAAAATGACATAGGCTTATATTTCACATAGCCCTATAGTTAAACATATTTATTCACATCATCATGCAATAACATGAATGAAATATTTTTTTTAGGCTAGTTAATAGGATTAAGAATAGAAAATCGATTCTTGATAGCATTCTTAAAGCGCAAGACGAAAGAGAACAAGTCTGCATGCGCGCTGTTTTCTGAGCTGCGCACTCACGCAAAGAGCCGCCTCTCACATAGTGCACGGACAAATACACAGAATTATATCTCACAATTATATTTCTAGTTAATTCATAGCATCAAATAAACATCAGAAGGATTATTGTTTTTTTGAACCGTGGAAAGACTTCAGTAGGTAGCCTACACACACCTCTTTTCAAGTTCAAATATCCCGTAAACACAGCCGGTTTTGTCTTAAACGGTTGAGAAAGTAAAACAGTAGGCCTATGTCCACTGAATCAGTCCACTGACAGCCTACACTCGCTGCACCATTAATGTTGATCAAAGAACAAAAGAAAAAGAAAATCACTCACTGAACTTTTGTAACTTTAACTCTTAATATTTTATTTGCCTGTTGTTCGGCGCTGACTGCTCCAACTGCAACACGAGTCTGTGCGACTTTGAGATGCGTTCCCTGTCAAACATCATTTGTCTTACTTTCGAAATTTTGTTAAATATTTTTCTTCATATAGTCAAGTAGCCTAGGCCTATTTTATTTTGTTTTACAGGCTGATAAAAGTTCATCAGAAAAACAAATGGTAGAAGTAGGCTAACTTTACCCGTTTCAGAATATTAATTTAAATGTTGCACATAATAAATAGGCCTAATCAAAAAGCACAAACGTGACCGTTGTAATTAAAATAAAATTAAAAATTTCATTATATTGCAAACGGATGAAGAAATGCGTTTGAATAGGCTCTCATCATGCACGCGTTCGGAGTTTACAATGTTGTCAGCTCCGTTAGGCTATATGGGAGCGTTATACTTTGCTTTAGATTAAATAAATGAATAAATAAACAAAACAAACAAGAAAATCCCCAAATATAATTTTTAATGACTTCTGTTTCTATATAAATAAAGCAGTCATTTTTATTTCTGAAACGGCTTAAGATGAACCTGGAACTATAACCAAAAATGAGGAGGAAAAAACAAAACGTTTTTTTGCTCATGCAGAACGACAATTCGTTTTTAATTCCTAATTTTAGACAAATAACAAATAATATATATTATAGTTTGAATACAAGTTTAAAAACAGCGCTACACATTATTAGGAAATTAAATTTAGGCTATCATTAAATCAGGCGATAGGCTACCGTCAAATAAAAGGAGAAAATCGGACCTTATGAAAAACAAATAGGCAAGACACCTAGCTATAATACCAACATGCATTCACCATTCTTACAATCACCAAATTGTGTTCTGTTCTGTTCAGTTGTAGGCCTATTTAACATTTCTCCTTGCAAAACGAAATTCGTTTCAAACACAGATGTAATAAGAACAGTGAGGAAATTATTAGCAACACTAACATAACAAGCAAAGCTAATGTTTTATGCTCGTTTAAGCTCAAACTAACCAAAGTAAAACCTTTAACGTTTCAATCATTAAATTAAACCAACTAAATCACAGGCTATCATTATAAAGTGCAGCCAAACTCAACATGACTTGTGGTAACGTGTATTCTGTATGTGTTGTCTCCAGCGGGGCTCGTAGGGGGCGGGGCTTGGGTAGACGATATAATCGGATATCGCGATATTTTTTAAGGCGATTATCGATAAAATATTTTTTACATATCGCCCAGCCCTAGTATGTGTGTGTGAGTGAGAGTGCGAGTGAGTGTGTGAGTGAGTCAGTGTGCGAGTGAGTGAGTGAGTGAGTGAGTGTGTGTGTGTGTGTGTGTGTGTGTGTGTGTGTGTGAGTGAGAGTGCGAGTGAGTGTGTGAGTGAGTCAGTGTGCGAGTGAGTGAGTGAGTGAGTGAGTGTGTGTGTGTGTGTGTGTGTGTGTGTGTGTGTGTGTGTGTGTGTGTGTGAGTGAGAGTGCGAGTGAGTGTGCGAGTGAATGAGCGAGTGAGTGTGCGAGTGAGTGAGTGAGTGAGTGAGTGTGTCACTGACCCAGCTGAGAGCTGCTGTAGTCACTGATGGTCCAGGGAAACACTGGATACTGGGAGAGGTCGTTCACACTGCGGTCCGCCAGGTTGTTGAGGTGGAGCAGGTACTGGTAGTTGGAGATGTGTCCTCTCTGCCACTGCAGCATGAAGCTCTCCGCCGTGTGCTCCGCTACGTGGTTCTCTGACACAGACACACACACCGAATTTTAATTTAATTTTTCAATGAAAGGATTATATTTTAGTTTGATAATATTTTTTTATTTAATATTTTGTATTTTTACAGGATCTTATGGTACTACATTATATTTATGCTGTATTCATAATCCATTTATTTACGTTTTGAGAGAACATTTAATTTCCAACTTAAACTGTGGTAATAATATTCACAGAAATACAGTGCATATGAAACAGCCCTTGACAAACACACACACACACACACACACACACACACACACACACACACACACACACACACACACAATGCCTACCGAGAAAAGTTGCAATGTAGTAGTAAAGCTCGTCTCTCTCTTTAGTGCTGTAGAACTTCAGGTATATATCAGAGCGCAGATCATCCTCTGTGCAAAACACCTCGAGGCCCTGCACACACACACCACACACACACACACACACACACACACACACACACACACACACACACACACACACACACACACACACTAAATAACAGACACAAAACTGAAGAACGAATAAAAGAATGAAGAATCTCACCAAAGGCCTCAGTCCGTGTCTGCGTTTGTAGATGCGTCTCACACTGTGTAACTCGATCTGAACCACTGAATCCTGTCTCACACACACACACACACACACACACACACACACACACACACACACACACACACACACACACACACACACCACACCACACACACACACACACACACACACACACACACACACACACACACCACACACACACACACACACACACACACACACACACACACACACACACACACACACACACCACACACACACACACACCCCGTAAGAACCCCAGAGAAGGATTTCTTAACTTAAAGAAGATTTAACTTTCTTAAAGGGATAGTTCACCCAAAAATGTAAATTCTGTCAGTATTTACGGTCCTCATGTTGTTCAACCCCGTAAGACGTTCGGACGCGTTGGTGTTTTAGAACAAGTAGCGTAGCGAAATACAGTTTCTGTCGTGTTTTATTTGGCATTTTGTAAAATCGCATTGATGTCTGTTGGAGGACTCAGTGCTCGCTGATATTACTGCGCTACCGGACACGGAAAGGGTCTGTTTACATTTGGTTGTAGTCTTTTCGCTCAGTTCTCCGTCTCTCAGAAGGCTAGCGTGTAAAGTGGTTGTCGCCATCAAGTGGTCGGGAGTGTGCTAACGCTTCAGACTCAAATATCCAGCGGAAGCTTATAAGCGGTTGTGAGGTATCTGAAAATATAGTTCCACTATAGCAAATAACATGGATTGAAATCATACATTGCGCCGATATATTTGTTTTTAATCATCAACGAACACCACTAACCACTCGGTGAGTGTCACAGTTTTGAAAACGAACGTTGGGTTGTTTTAAGCACATGTTTGTGCATGCCCATAGACAGCCACTCTGAAGCGTTCAGAGGCGATTCTAAAAGAGTCAGAAAGTGGAGACAGGACCCATCGTCAACATTTCTGTGTCCACCACTCTAGCTCATCTAGAACACACTAGAACATAGACTCAAAGTGCTGAATACCAGAACTATCCTTTAAATAAAATTAAATGTTCTTAATGTGCATGCAAGGAAAATGAGGTTATAATATGTCATAAAACTGTGTTTGTGCATCAGTAACGTGAGAACACACACTTCATCAGTAACGTGAGAACACACACTTCCTCACACACACACACAGAGGAAACTCACGGGATAGCCGTTCAGAGGCTGGAAGTAAAGATTGCGGTCGCTGATGCAAACGTGACCCGCGTTCGTCACCAGCGGAGAAACCGCTTCCGCCACACACTCCATGTGCGGGCTCTCGGTCACTCCTGAAAACTGCAAAGAAAGAGAACGCATTCGTTAATGAGAACGCATACGTTAAAGAGAACGCATACGTTAAAGAGAACGCATACGTTAAAAGAGAACGCATACGTTAAAGAGAACGCATACGCTAAAGAGAACGCATACGCTAAAGAGAACGCATACGTTAAAGAGAACGCATACGTTAAAGAGAACGCATACGTTAAAAGAACGCATACGTTAAAGAGAACGCATACGTTAAAGAGAACGCATACGTTAAAGAGAACGCATACGTTAAAGAGAACGCATACGTTAAAGAAGCATAAAACGCATACGTTAAAGAGAACGCATACGTTAAAGAGAACGCATACGTTAAAGAGAACGCATACGTTAAAGAGAACGCATACGTTAAAGAGAACGCATACGTTAAAGAGAACGCATACGTTAAAAGAACACATACGTTAAAGAGAGCGCATACGTTAAAGAGAACGCATACGTTAAAGAGAGCGCATACGTTAAAGAGAACGCATACGTTAAAGAGAACGCATACGTTAAAGAGAACGCATACGTTAAAGAGAACGCATACGTTAAAGAGAACGCATACGTTAAAAGAACGCATACGTTAAAGAGAGCGCATACGTTAAAGAGAACGCATACGTTAAAGAGAACGCATACGTTAAAGAGAACGCATACGTTAAAGAGAACGCATACGTTAAAGAGAACGCATACGCTAAAGAGAACGCATACGTTAAAGAGAACGCATACGTTAAAGAGAACGCATACGTTAAAGAGAACGCATACGTTAAAGAGAACGCATACGTTAAAAGAACGCATACGTTAAAGAGAACGCATACGTTAAAGAGAATGCATACGTTAAAGAGAACGCATACGCTAAAGAGAACGCATACGTTAAAGAGAACGCATACGTTAAAAGAACGCATACGTTAAAGAGAACGCATACGTTAAAGAGAACGCATACGTTAAAGAGAACGCATACGTTAAAGAGAACGCATACGTTAAAGAGAACGCATACGTTAAAGAGAACGCATACGTTAAAAGAACGCATACGTTAAAGAGAATGCATACGTTAAAGAGAACGCATACGCTAAAGAGAACGCATACGTTAAAAAGAACGCATACGTTAAAAGAAAGCGCATACGTTAAAAGAACGCATACGTTAAAGAGAGCGCATACGTTAAAGAGAACGCATACGTTAATGAGCAGAGATGCACGATATATATCGGCCACCGTATCGTTAGATATATGTTCATATTTAACGTTATCGGTATCAGCCGATATATGTTCATATTTAACGTTAAAAATTATATAAAAATTTGGATTTAGATTTATCGGCCAATATCAGTTATCGGCTTTCAGATATTAAGAATTATCGTATCGGCCAAAGTTTTCATATTGGTGCATCTCTACAAGCATTATATTCATAACTGCAAACAATGTGAATACTGTAACCTGATGACACTGGAAATACATTCACTACTACTTCTACTGTGAGAACATCAACAACTGGAGGAATGAAGATTCTTACCTGTTCTTATCAAAACACGTCCTTGCCAACCGGGACTGCAATATAGCTGCAATCTTCAGCAGAAACACACACACATCACACACTGATAACACACAGATCACACACACAGATCACACACTGATCACACACAGATCACACACACAGATCACACACTGATCACACACAGATCACACACACAGATCACACACTGATCACACACACAGATCACACACTGATCACACACAGATCACACACACAGATCACACACTGATCACACACAGATCACACACACAGATCACACACTGATCACACACACTGATAACACACAGATCACACACTGATAACACACAGATCACACACACAGATCACACACTGATCACACACACTGATAACACACAGATCACACACTGATAACACACAGATCACACACACATCACACACAGATCACACACAGATCACACACTGATAACACACAGATCACACACACATCACACACAGATCACACACTGATAACACACAGATCACACACACATCACACACAGATCACACACTGATAACACACAGATCACACACACATCACACACAGATCACACACTGATCACACACACTGATAACACACAGATCACACACACATCACACACAGATCACACACACATCACACACAGATCACACACTGATCACACACACTGATAACACACTGATCACACACACAGATCACACACTGATAACACACAGATCACACAAAGATCACCAAAGATCACACACAGATCACACACTGATCACACACACAGATCACACACAGATCACACACAGATCACACACAGATCACACACTGATCACACACTGATCACACACTGATCACACACACTGATCACACACTGATCACACACACAGATCACACACACTGATCACACACACTGATAACACACAGATCACACACAGATCACACACTGATAACACACAGATCACACACAGATCACACCACACACAGATCACACACAGATCACACACAGATCACACACAGATCACACACTGATAACACACTGATAACACACAGATCACACACAGATACACACCAACACACAGATCACACACAAAAGATCACACACAGATAACACACATCACACACACATCACACACTGATCACACACACACACACACACACACACAAACACACACACACACACACACACACACACACACACACACACACACATCACACACACATCACACACACATCCACACACATCACACACACAGATCACACACACAGATCACACACACAGATCACACACACATCACACACACATCACACACACAGATCACACACACAGATCACACACACACACATCACACACACACACATCACACACACACATCACACACACACATCACACACACACATCACACACACATCACACACACATCACACACACACACATCACACACACAGATCACACACGCATCACACACTGATCACACACACATCACACACACAGATCACACACGCATCACACACACAGATCACACACGCATCACACACACATCACACACACAGATCACACACACACATCACACACACACATCACACACACACATCACACACATCACACACACATCACACACACATCACACACACATCACACACACACATCACACACACATCACACACACACACATCACACACACATCACACACACATCACACAAACACACATCACACACACAGATCACACACATCTTCAAAAAAATAAGCAAATAATGACGTATGGCGTTTGATCTGATTGCACTGACCATTGCCGTCTGATCCCCCAGTTTATCCAGACACGACGCTCTGTGCAACTGTAAAACACAGTTATTAACAACTTTACTGTGTGTAAAATTCAAGAATGCTTTGAATTAAACATAAGTCTTTTTTTAAAGAAGACACTCAGCAGATTATTGCGGAGTGAAAAATTTTATTTTTATTTTATATATTTTACTAAATTATTTTTACTCAAAAGTAACTATAAAATTAAAGCCATATTTCAAACCAAGCTGTGTTCCAAATTTGTTATTAATTAAAGTTAATATCACAAAAATTGAAGTTCCTATTAGATTTAGTTTAGACGCTTACCAAACATATCCAACGGGTGACACACACATATCATTTAATTTTGTTTTATGCATTTTCCTGTAACAAATTAACTAATTTCTCTCCACATATCACTTCTATGAATAAATAGTCACCTAATATGGAACCTTGAGACTCAGACCTTTTCGACGATATGTGTCTTGCCAAGATTAGAAACGGGTTTTGATTATAAAGTAGTTAAAATAAATGTTGTAATATGAAACCTGACGACGCCCACTAGGGGAGGAGCCAGATCAAATAATTGAGAGTACCGTTTCCATGGTAACGTTCCATGTCCAATTTCAAAATGATTTTCACAGGATGAATTTTGAGTTCGTAGGGTTTCGAATGATTCCTAATTTATGATGATTATTAAAATATGTGATACAAAAAACAGCAATAGGAAAAGAGTGGGACATTTTTTTTGCCGGGAAAAAAACAGAAAATTCACAAATCTCAAGAGAAAGAAAAAGCCAAACCTGTAACAACATCTGAACAACATCCTCCGTTTTCCCAGACGCCTCCAACTGGAACGTGAGCTTTATTTCTCCCTGACGTGCAACAATTAATCAAACAATACATCAGAATAAAGATAATATTCCCTACAGTTTATGAAATCTGCCAAAACTCAAAACAAACTTGTTTCTTACACACTTTACATCTTTCTCAGACAAAAATAAATGAACTCACCCTTTCGTATTTATATGGAGCAACCGCATTTTTTTCTTTAATTCGATAAATCTGACAAATGAAGGGTTAAATATTAAAAAGAATTCCAGATATAATACAATGAAGTGAAACTGAAGCACTCACCTGCTTAGTTTCTATAAGAATACAGGCGGGTTTACTTCTGCAAACACACATTAAAACGAAAGAAAGAGAATGATGAAAGACTCACACAATAACAAGAGAATGATGATATTTGATATTTGAGTCATGATCAGGATTACTCTATAAACGGGTTGTGTGTCGATTCCTCGCGCGCCGAGATTCCTTCGCAGTCTTTCAGGGGAATCTACAGGAAAGACGCTTATTATTATAAAAAATTAAAGCATAACAGTGAAACGTGGAGATAATATGAATATTATACCTTTAATATGGGCTCGTTGGCGTCATCAGCTTCAAAAATCACGGATTTAGAGCAGATTTTTAATGAGCCGCTGGTTCTTCTGTGTTAAAACAAACAGATTAAAAAGACATGAACTACATTTCCTGATAAAAAAAATTCAGTTACTTTTAATAGCAGGAGAAAACATAAAAACATGCGTTTACATTCATACTACACACATTATATAGAACATACTTTTTTTAACAGTCACAAAATAAGTTTAAGACAGTGATATTAAAAGACCAAATTCAGTTTACTCATTATTGATGATGCATGCTATGTACAGGGAGGCAAACGAACCATTTAATAACAAAAATTTAAAGAAAAACTTCTTTTTTTTTCTAAAAAGTGTATATGGTCACTAGTGACCCGAGGTACGTAATAGTGTAAGTAAAATGCGTGTCAATACCCAGTGGCACATTTGATTCATTTTAATGATTGATTCTTACATAAATTACCTTTAAATAAATACTAAAAACACTGATGTCTTCGGTAGCGATCAAAATAGAGTAAATCACCTTTTAAAAGTAACTTGACGTTTCAAATAAAGATTGTATCAATTTTATGGTTACACCAGTAGGTGGCGACAAGTGACTGTTAAAATATGTGCGAGTCATTGAATCATTTATTCAAGAGTTTCTTTCAAAAAACGCTGATTCATCCAGTAATGAAACGAGTGAAGTCTTTATGAGTGAGTCATTGAATCATTCATTCAAGAGTTTCTTTCAAAAAACGCTGATTCATCCAGTAATGAAACGAGTGAAGTCTCTATGAATGAGTCATTGAATCATTCATTCAAGAGATTTGTTCAAAAATGCTGATTCATCCAGTAATGAAACGAGTGAAGTCTCTATGAATGAGTCATTGAATCATTCATTAAAGAGATTTGTTCAAAAACGCTGATTCATCCAGTAATGAAACGAGTGAAGTCTTTATGAGTGAGTCATTGAATCATTCATTCAAGAGATTTGTTCAAAAACGCTGATTCATCCAGTAATGAAACGAGTGAAGTCCCAAATCGCCAGGACATTTGATTGCTGAAGAACAGTAAATCAATCAAGAAACAAGTCAACAAGTCGATCCCTGTTTCACAGTCTGACACAACAAGTGCTGTCGAGGAAGTGACTCGTTTAATGTCATACTCTGCACATTTGACTGATAAATGATCGAGTTCAGTGAGTGATCTCACCTGTCCGCCTCTGGACTGCTGTTGGTCAGATTATAAGCTGTGTGTTTTCAAAATAATGTTCCTCCAGATCCAGCAACAACAGCGAGAATCTGAAACACAGAAACATGAGAAGATGTGTGTGAAGCTGGACGAGGAAACAAAGATGTTGGGAACCTTACAAATGAAGTAAATGAATATTAATTACACAGGCAGTATAATACACTAGCTATGTTTCCATCCACTCGTTTTTATCCGCATTAAGTGATATGGAATGAAAAATGCCTTATGGAAACAGTAAAATTCGATTGAATTTCATGAATATCGACTCAAATAAAATGCGTTCGGTCTCATGGGATTTGATCTTGATGGATATACGGCTTATGCGATAAACGCTGATGGAAACGTTATTACGGCGCGATCCATTTTGTCTAGTAAAACTTTGTTCACAAATGTTTGCTTGAATGTTGTGCGAAAATGAATGGAAACACCTTAAAATGTCTCAAATCAATTCAATATACCAAATGAAGATGTGGTATGGTCTGGGCCTTTGATACCGTTGACCATGGTATTGTTTGGTATGCAAATTAAAAGCCATTGGTTTTAATGACTTAGCAGTCAGATGGGTGAGGTCTTATCTGAAGGATAGGAAGCAGGTTGTGGATATTAGAGGAACAATGTCCCCACTTTTTTTCCTTCTATATATAAATGAGCTTAAGTGTATATGTTCATGTGGAATTTTTTATATGCAGATGATTCTGCGTTATTGGTTTCACATAAAGATAAGAACATAGTTGAAAGAACTCTCAGTGTAGAACTATCAAAAGTCAGCAGGTGGATGTCACTTCACTAAGGGGAATATCACTTCACTTGGGGAAAACGGAAGCCATACTGTTTGGGTCAAAAATAAAACTGAGAAGATGAATAAGGGTCTTATCTAGCCAAACCATCGCTCATTTCAAAAATAAATAACACAGTTTACGTTTTATAAGCACAAATGCTCGCCTTGCTCTGTTCTGTGATGCGCGTTCGTAACATTCGTTCATGACCTTTTTAACGTAATTGCGTATTACGTGACATCACATTTATGCTTATAAAACGTAAACTTTTTTATTTATTTTTGAAATGAGCGATGGTTTGGCTAGATAAGACCCTTATTCATCGTCTGGTGTCGTTTAAAGCCCTTTGAAGCTGCACTGAAACTGTCATTTGGACCTTGAACCGTTTGGGTCCCATTGAAGTCCATTATATGGAGAAAAATCCTGGAATGTTTTCATCAAAAACCTTCATTTCTTTTCCACTGAAGAAAGAAAGACATGGACATCTTGGATGACATGGGGGTGAGTAAATTACAAGGCTCGAAATTGCGACCATTTTGGTCGCATATGCTCCTGAAATTTAATCTGTGCGACCTAAAAATATATTTGGGAGCATTTGTGCGAGTGCAAATAATGGTTGTGGTGCGACCTGTTTTCATTCCTCTAAAAAAAAACCTTTGCAAATTACTTCACAGTGTGTACCTTGTGCGCTGATACGCGATGGCCTTATTTGATCGACGATGAGTGATGTAGAATAGAATCTCCCCGGCCGCGCGCGCACTCTCACGTCTTCAAACAACACGAGCGCTGTCTTCTCTCTCATGCGCGCATTAATCAAAACCAGCACGATAGAAAAGGGCGGAAGTTTCACGTGGAGTATTCAGAGATGTATTCTCCTGAATTACTGCGTAGTGTGAATTGTGCTAAAAAATAAACTGCCGGGATAATCACACAACCTGTGCCGTAGGCTACACACGTCCACTAATGACACGTCCGATTCGCAAACTAATGACTCATTTGAATCGATTAAACTTTAATGAATGGTTAAAACAACTGATCTGTCCAACACTGAACTCAGGAGACGTCTGAATCTGTGTATAACAAATCGGTAACACTTTACAATTTAATGTTCCATTTATTAAATTCTAGTTAACTACATTACATGAACGCGGGGCTAGTTGTAACACACTTGTTTTAAATACTTCCACACATGCCAGCATGACGAAACTTAGTGTATTTACTAGTTGCCATATCAACAGTAGGCTACATAGAGAAAAAATTGCGCCAAAATTCAAAAATCTTTGTAAGATATCACTGAACATTCATTTAACCATAGCACATTTCTTAACAATGTTAATTTTTCAACTCTATTTTTTTGTGTTTAGATAAAATTAGACAAATCTGATATTATTTGAATCTCCAATATGTTATTTAACCGTTGACATGGTTCTTTAATGCTTTGCCAACTAGCAGAAGACACTAGCAGGGTTTAAATCCCAGTTGTGCAGTTGGGGCATGTTGTAACACTGCGTTACAATGTGCCCCTATTAGAACTATGCTATTCTATTCTATACTTTTATTGAGAAAACATGAGAAAAATGTAAATAAAGACTGAGAGTCAATGTTCAGAAATAATAAGTATTATTATGTTTTGAACTATGCTGTATAACTGTGTTTTCCGGGTGTTTTTTGTTGTCAGACTCAAAAATTTGTTTATTTTTAATTATTAAAAAATGCCATTATTTTATATGAAAAAGTTAATAATTGCATTTTATTGAGAAAATATTTTGGTTTGACTTGTACATTTTTTTTTATTAGATCAGATAACATTTTAAGCTGTTATATGGTGATGTTACAATGTGCCCCTCACATGTTACAATGTACCCCACATATGGGGCATGTTGTCACATTTCACTTCCAAATCAAGAAAAAAGTAAACACTGTATTAATAAAACAAAGCCACATAATTGTACTAGACATGTTGGAAAATAATGTGGGGAAAAATAAATACTCTAAACCCTAAGTAGATTTACACAAACCGAGAAAATCAGAAAGCGTTACGTTGTGCCCCGCTCTCCCCTACTATTAATAAACTGCACTTTGTTAATTTGTTAACCATTGTTAATGTTAATTTCAACATTTAGGCTACTAATAGCCTACATTATTGAAATAATTTTTTTTTATTTGTTAACATATGCACTGTGAAGTAACATGAACGAACAATGAACAGCTGTATTTTTATTAACTAAGATTAACAAATATTAATACAGCATATTAATAGCAATAGAGTGCCAATCAAAGTCATAATATCAGGTTCGATTATTAAGGCTTTTAATCGGCAGGATGCTGCTGGTCGTTCTGCTCTATTGGCAGAGCTAATACGTCAAAAAATATACAACCGCATACACCATCGCCAAAGAAGAGCTTGCCTTCACTCAATTTAAACCTATGTTGCAGCTCATGGGAAAAGAACGGAGTTGCGATTAACATGACTTATGACAAATCATGTGCCAATATCATCGGGGTGAGATGATAGAGCCAGAAGACCAAATTTCAAATCTTGGCCACAGGATGTGTAAAGCCCCAGTGAAATGAAATCTGTTAATATATAATTTGTTGTGGTGCTCCTAAATTTTTGCTGGTGCTCCTAACTTTTTGAAGTTGGGAGCACCAGTGCTACAAAGTAAAAAAGTTAATTTCGAGCCCTGAAATTATCAGCAAAAGTTTTTTTAAAAGTGAACTAATCCTTTAATGTAAAGGACTCAGTTAGTTACCTTGGTTGTGTGCTGGACTGCCACTTGTCTGGAGTGGGCCAAGTGCAAAAGGTGCTTACCAAGGTAAATCAAAGAGTGTCCAGAATCTCAAAGTTTTTGGACAAAAAAAGCAATGTTAACTCTGGCAAGTGCTCTAATTCACCCTTATTTTGATTACGCGTGTTGCTCTTTGTACAGCGGTGTCTTAAAGCACCTGAAACATAGCACCTCAAAAATGGGGTTATAAGGCTTATGTTGGACCTTCCCATGAGATCTCATCTTGATATTTCTCATTTTGAGACTATTGGGTGGTTGAAAGAGTCTCTCAGATTCACCTGTGCATGGGGCTGTCCCCAAATATTTGAATAATTATTTTAATAGAGTGAGAGATGGTCACAGCTACTCCACCAGGGCAAAGAGTAAAGAAGAACAAGAGGTGAAACTCTGATGCTGTTTTGGTAACGGCCGCTAGGTGGCGCTTCGGGGGCACGGCCGCCATTTTGGGGTGAAGATTCCAACTGGAGTGATTGGACAACAGCACAGATTTAGATAGTTTTTTCTTGCATTATTGAGTATTTCCATATTATGCAACTTTACACATTTACTACTATTATTAGTTACCAACTCCACTCGGCCTGAAATAAATTTTGTACATTTTAATCCCCTGATCATGCTACAAACATGATGATCTTATAGACCATGATGCATTGCTGTGTCCGTTATCCTATAATTGCCACTTTTGGACAGTGGCTGTGTTTTTGTTTACATAGTCTTGCTTTAACGGTCATTAATACACAATATAAGAAGTTTACTGTAAAGCTATTCTATTGCTGTTATATATTTATTGTCCAACATTTACATTTTAGTACAATTACATTTATTTGCTGAATTCATTGATAACTTATTTTTGTATGTAACGTTACGTGTACCTCCTGGGAAACGGTCTAACGTTATTATAACGTTATGAACTCATATCACTTTATTCTCACTTCTCACTGTCTTGATGGTTGTTTTATATATATATATATGGATGTGAGGATAGATGTTTGATTTGTTGCCACTTCCCTCCGGGACCACATGTGGAAATAAGCCCTAGGGCTTTATTGTGTTATCCTGACTTTGTTGTGTTTCTTTTAATGTATCCTGCTAAGATGTATCGTATTTTAAACAAAAGGGTCAAATAAAAATCAATCAATCAAACAAACGCTAACTTATAAATTGCTCCTGTTGAAGCCGTCAGGCCACATTATTTCAACTTATTTTTTTAAAATAATTGTGTTTAACAGATGATTTCATGATGCAAAACTACATTACCCATAATGCTTTAGAGAAAGTTCCACCAATCAGAGAGTCGAAAAAGGCGCCAAGAGCTCTTTAGCTCCGCCCACTCCTGAATGACGTAATCGAGACCTTAGCCTGCGCTCGCGAAATACTTGAATAAGCTTAATATTTCATATACTTGTGAATTTTCTGCAATATTTGTTTTATTAGGAAAATACCATATACATAAAAGAAGTGGGCTCAAGGTAAACCAAAATTTTCTAATTTTATAAATGACTTCACATTATATGTACATCTTTTGGAACAAACTAAAAACAAAAAAGCAATGAAAACATGTAATGCTTGAAAGCACTGGATTTTATGCAAAACTTTTTTCTTTTTTTTCTGGCAGCTAATGTTAATGTGATATTGTGAATATGTAATACCTCTTGTTCTTGTGTCATTGAATATATATTTTTTATAAAAAATACTTTAGATTTTTTTTATATTTGCGTATGCATGTTCTTACAATAAAAGTACAATATATTGTTTATATAGGATATATATATATATAATAAAAAAATATATCTCCATCAGTTACGCTGTTCGCAATGCTTCATGGGATTGTAGTTCTTTCCCTCACTAGAGCACGTTAAAGGGATAGTTCACCCCAAAATGTAAACTCTGTCAGTAATTACTCTCCCTCATGTTGTTCAACCCCGTAAGACTTTCATTCATCTTCAGAACACAAATGAAGATATTTGTGATTAAATCTTAGAGCTGGGTCACTCCACACATTGAAGATTGGGACTACAGTGGCTCAACCACAAGTTTATCAAGCGACGAGAATACTTTTGTGCGAAAAAACAACAAAAATAACAACTTTATTCAACTATTCCTTTTCTTTAGTGTGGCGAGAGACAACAAATATTTGGATCCCTTTTGAATTGTGCCCTGAATTACACAGATGATGTTTGTCAATTTAAAAGATACATTTTAAAGTCAAGAAAGTCGCAGTTTGAAGTAAAACTGTTGAGGTATAAGACTGTGAAAATACAAAGACTAACTAACAAAATTTAAATAAATACAAACAATTTAAATATAGAAAAACTAAATTTAAATAAAGAAAAACTAAATTTAAATAAAGAAAAACGAAAAATAAAGGAACGAACTGTAATAGCCTAAATAAAGGACACGGTAGCAATAACAATAACAAATTTCAATAATTTAGATTGATAATAACGGGTAAAAAAAAAGGATAATACATTTTGTTTCTATTATTCTATTTTCCACAATGTCAAAGCAACGCAGCTTAACCCAAAATAAATAACCCAATCTCCGGCACTTCAGTCCACACACACTCTAGCCAGAGAACACTCCCGTTGCAGGAACACGTTTAGTAGTCCAAGAAGAAGCAAATATATTTATTAAGTAGCTATAACGAACTTATATGTTAAGTATTATATTTCACCAGATTTTATAGTGCAAAACATGTTCAGGCGCGAATAAGAACCGTTTCGAGGGGGATGCCAGGCGTGCAAAAAAAAAAAAAACAATATTCGAATGTCATATTTTCAAATCGAATACCAACATAGCGAACGAATATTGGAATATTCGGGTCCAGGTTTACCTATGGAAATGCAGGAGTACGACACTTTGGGAACAGCTGGGATGGGACCTTTGACCCTTGTATTTACTCTATTCCCTAATTTAATAACAAATGATCATTTCGACGGAAGTGAATCAATCAAAACTAACTTTGGCTGGAAATATTCAAGAATGGTATTTACCGCTATAAAACCAAACCAATCTCTGTTATCTTAAATGATATGTTTATCTCTATAAAGCTGCTTTGAAACAATCTACATTGTTAAAAGCGCTATATAAATGAGGATGACTTGACTAGTATTTACCTTTGGTGGTATTAAACGTTAACTATTGATGAATAGAAGGATATGGAGCAGCATGTCTTATCTTGATCCTTGAGAATAGTATAAAGGCTTGTCTCACTCACTCCACAGCGTAACTTCTGTGTGGTGACTGGCCAGAATAAATACTTTTAAAAGACTGTTTGTTTCAGAGCGTCTCTTACGCAGTGATACAGGTTGGTTAATAATTTTTTGGCACAACACTTCCATACATATTTTTCCCGAAATAAGGTCCGATGAGCTGGAAGCAGAGGGGAGGGGCTTATGGTGCGTTCGATTATTTATCCGTGTTGGAGTTCCGACTAGGAAGACGGTCGTTGCCTAGCAACATGCACCGACACGCCCCCCTTTCCTCGGATTTCCCAGCTCGGAAGTCGGACAACCGCGAGGACACCGGGCAAGAACTACGATACGGAATCCAAGATGGCTGCGCCCTGTGTGACTTGTATGTATGAATTCTTTTCATTGTTTTTGGACCGCTTTGGTTGTTTAAATTATGATTTTAATCACTCGTATTACTGCAATACCTTACTGTGTCCCAGGCACGTGCACAGGTAGGGCTCAACTTGTGCAGAGCTCATGCCCTTTTTGCCCTTACACTCCGAAGTGCCCTTTTTTTTGGTGGTGTTTTTTTTCTTCTTCAATAAATCAATGCTATTGGTCACGTGACCTCACGTCTATCTGTCTGTTTTACAAAAATTTAGCCAATGAAAGTTCTTAAAAAGAGCTTGTGTAAATCTTGTTCATCCTCAAACTGTCAGTAAACCTGATAACTCCGCCCCCTTTGTCTGATAACTCCGCCCCCTCTATCTAATAACCCCGCCCCTCTATCTCATAACTCCACCTCCTGTCTGATAACTCTGCCCCCTCTATCTGATAACTCCACCTCCTCTATCTGATAACTCCATCCCCTCTATATGATAACTCCGCCTCCTATGTCTGATAACTCCGCCTCCTCTGTCTGATAACTCCATCCCCTCTATATGATAACTCTGCCCCCTCTGTCTGATAACTCCGCCTCCTCTATCCCCTCTATATGATAACTCTGCCCCCTCTGTCTGATAACTCTGCCCCCTCTGTCTGATAACTCCGCCTCCTCTATCTGATAACTCCATCCCCTCTATATGATAACTCTGCCCCCTCTGTCTGATAACTCCGCCTCCTCTGTCTGATAACTCCGCCTCCTCTGTCTGATTACTCCGCCCCCTCTATCCCCTCTATATGATAACTCTGCCCCCTCTGTCTGATAACTCTGCCCCCTCTGTCTGATAACTCCACCTCCTCTATCTGATAACTCCATCCCCTCTATATGATAACTCCGCCTCCTATGTCTGATAACTCCGCCTCCTCTGTCTGATAACTCCGCCTCCTCTGTCTGATTACTCCGCCCCCTCTATCCCCTCTATATGATAACTCTGCCCCCCTCTGTCTGATAACTCTGCCTCCTGTCTGATAACTCCGCCTCCTCTGTCTGATAACGCCATCCCTTCTATATGATAACTCCGCCTCCTCTGTCTGATAAGTCCACCTCCTCTGTCTGATAACCCCGCCCCCTCTGTCTGATAACTCCGCCTCCTGTCTGATAACTCCGCCTCCTCTGTCTGATAACGCCATCCCTTCTATATGATAACTCCGCCTCCTCTGTCTGATAAGTCCACCTCCTCTGTCTGATAACTCCGCCCCTCCATCTGATAAGTCCGCCTCCTCTGTCTGATAACCCCGCCCCCTCTGTCTGATAACCCTGCCCCCTGTCTGATAACTCCACCTCCTCTGTCTGATAACTCCGCCCCTCCATCTGATAAGTCCGCGCTCCTCTGTCTGATAACCCCGCCCCCTCTGTCTGATAACCCTGCCCCCTGTCTGATAACTCCGCCTCCTCTGTCTGATAACTCCATCCCTTCTATATGATAACTCCGCCTCCTCTGTTTGACAAGTCCGCCTCCTCTGTCTGATAACTCCGCCCCTCCATCTGATAACTACGCCCCTCTGTCTGATAACCCCGCCCCCCCTGTCTGATAACTCCGCCCTGATATGTCTGATAACTCAAATTTGTTCTTTGATTTATGATTAGTGATCCACTTAATGTATTAACTTTTAATCATCTCATGGTAATAATAGCTATAAAATGATGGTTAATTCAAGGCTGTTAATATGCACGTATCCGCTATCTAATATTTGAACAGTATTCTATACTCTCCGGTCGTCTTTGCATGTATAAATGTAGTACAACATGGTTGATGAATTGGCTAATATGAATTAACGAGTTAATTATCTCAGAATTACGAGATCATTTTTCGTGGAAAAAAGTTTTTGCTCTGTTTTTCTGAATTAATGACTTAATTATCTCAAAATGATGAGTATATATCATTAATTCATAAAAACAGGGTGAAAAAAAATGTTTTTTAAGAAACATGTATCTCATAATTCTGAGATAATTAACTTGTTAATTTTTTTCCTAGAGTGATTGCAATACGCTTCCGTAGCTTACTAAATAATCTTGACATAAAAAAAGCCCTTTTTCAGTTTCAGCACATGCCCCTAAAAGGGTCTGTGCACTGCTTTCAGTATGAAAATGGTCCTAGAAAACAACTTTAAGTGTTCATTTGTAGCAGAGATGTGCATGTTGCTTGTGTAAAAAAAAGATCAATCTAACTTTATTATTTTTTTAATAATTGAGCCAAAACCAAAATGTGTTAAGTTGTGCCCCGCTCTCTTTTAATTGGCTTGCTTTAATATTCATAAGCTGAGTGCTTATCTAGAGGATGAACCACATTTAAGTTTAATAGAACAGTTTGCGTTCCTATACATTGTTTGTATAGCTTTACAGAAAAAAACGAATCGCTTGATAAATTTAAGATTTAGCCACTGACTGTAGTCACAATGATTATTTACACATTTTCTTCACTGACTTCGGATCCAGCTGTCAGATTTAATCAAAATATCTTAATTTGTGTTGCGTTTACACTTGGCATTAACATGTCATGAGAACCGGATATAAGCCAATCAGGACTCGGTGTGTTTACACCCATAGACATAATATAATACATAGACGCCCTATTGGCCGCTTTGGAGCGTTGCTGCGATACGTCAACAGGTCCGCCATTTTGCGGAGGGCAAGACTGCACTGTAATCAAGGGTGAGCTGCGTTTTATCTGGATAAAAACAAAAACTGTTTTTATATTTATCAACCGATTTCAGTGGTTTGTATGTGGTGTACAAAAAGTTCCATCTCTAGTTATTTAAAATCTCAATAGTTACACTTGTAAAATATTTGTTTTAATAAAGAACGGTCAAAGCTCAGGCTTGTC
Source organism: Chrosomus eos (assembly GCA_036326025.1). NCBI lineage: Eukaryota > Metazoa > Chordata > Actinopteri > Cypriniformes > Leuciscidae > Chrosomus > Chrosomus eos. The sequence goes on from CM070818.1 coordinate 63,183,790, forward strand.
ATGTATCTGGCTTTTTATTCTTGGATAAGAATGGTGAAGACCCCCATACTGAGATATAATTTAAGTTTTCTTATTGTGGAAAAAGCATTTTCTGTGATTGACCAGATTTGAGCAATAACAAAGATAACTGATGGATCCATGATAATACATATGTTATGTACAACTACTGTGCAATGCAGTAAATATAACATTTGTGAGAAGTAATAGTAAATAGTTTAGTCAATAAAATAAACATAGTATACAGCAAATAAAATAGTAATGAATAGTATAATTATATAATATCATACAATAATACAATCATAAAAATATTGTTAATAGCATATGGTTTATTAATAATACTATAATAATAGCAATAGAATAAGAAATATCAATTACAGAATATACACAATAAAAAATAAGTTAAATAGTGATTTATATTTAATATTTAACTCTTTTTGTTAAATTTCAGTTTTATTGATCAGTAATAGCCATTATAAGAGAAGTAGCTTCAGTCAAACATACAGCAGATACAACGTTAAAAAAGCCTAAATATAAAGTTATGAAACTTCACTTTGCCCTCAGCCAAAACGATTTACCAGGGAACCATTTATAGATTAATGAGACCAAAGATCGCCCGTTAGATATACACAAGACGAATTATATCTCTTGTTCAACCACTAGACTAGAGACATCCGAGCCGGCGGCACACTTCAGAAGCACATGGGGTTAATGATCGCTGAGCGCCCGGTGATCGCATCTTACAACTCCGAAATCGTCAGATCAAAGTTTTAAATAGGCGCTATCTTTATAAACAAACCATATATTTAAGCTTTAAAAAAACTACATTGTCGACTGAAAAACTATTAAAACTACATTTCGTGACACAATAACAGTAGTATTTTTTAATTTATCCTCTGAACGTTACTATTACTAATTAAATAATGACCAAATACAACCAGTTCAGTCTTGCCTGTGAAAGATAATTCCTCGAAAGCTGTTTTCAATTGTGTGGCGACTTGTACAGCCCCAAGCAGCGCACAAAACAGGCATTTTTCTCAATTCCCAGTATGAGAGGTATGGGAAAGTTGCCATCCCCAATATGGCGGCGCCGTTGACGTGCGCTCCAGCGGCCAATAGGGCGTCTATGTATTATATTATGTCTATGTTTAGGTCTGCATCTGGATAACAGATGGATCTCGCATTCCCGCAAGAAAAATAAATAAATAAATAAATAAAAAGGATGGATTGGGTTTTTTCTCGCGGGAAAAAATAAATAAATAAATAAAAAGGATGGATCGTTTTTTTTTTAATTATTAAAAAATAAATAAATATTAATTTGCAGACAGCTGTTTTTTCTCGCGGGAAACAGTTTTCAGCCGGGGACATTTTACAAATCTCGCAAAATGAGGAGGAGGAAGAGGCTGAGAGTGATAATAATGTGGATATATGCCGAGATGGAAACGGCACAGAGAAACATCTCCGAGAACGTTGCAGCTGTGGCGGGAAAATGCGCGTTCTTTACAGAAAATGAACGATTCTGCAACTTTAGTGTGCGAAAGCAAACATTTCAGTAGCCTATACATTTCAGTATATTTGCGATGTATACTTCGCACTCGACTGTATCGCAGAACCACACAGCTCTCAGTTCCGGAGAGAGGAGGGGGATAATGACGGTTGTGTGTGTGTGTGTGACATCCACCTGTGAACGCACACACACACACACGATTGCGTTTACATTACACTGAGATCCGATCACAATGCGTCCTCCAATCGCTCCGGACCGGGACTCGCTGATCGGAGAACATCAGAAGCGCGGTAAGTCTTTTCAATGAGTGTGTGTGTGTGTGTGTGTGTGTGTGTGTGTGTGTGTGTGTGTGTGTGTGTGTGTGTGTGTGTGTGTGTGTGTGTGTGTGTGTGACAACATCCAGATACAGCTCGCGTGTTAAAGCCCAGTGTGAACAGCCGAAGATAAACGGAGGTCTTGGGTTGAGACATGAGGGTGAGTAATTTCTGACAGAACTGTGAACTATCCTTTAAGTTTACAGTCTTGTGCCTTTGCATTTTTGTCCGATTTTCAAAATATTTATGCTTCAAATCAAAGTTTTTAATGATATGATTCGCAAAATTCCCAGTTTACAAGCTGTAATTACGAGTTCCACAAGGAATCTCGTATCTATGGAGTCAATATAATGCCGCATAGTTTTTCAAAAGAATAATGTATTGCAAAAGAAAATAAAGTTTTTCAAAAACAAAAATAAAGTATTGAGCAAAGAAAAAATGTTTTACTCACACAAAGAATGGCAAAAAGTTGTTGGGACAGGTCAGGTGGGACAGGTGTGTGTGTGTGTGTGTGTGGGGGGGGGGGGGGGGGGGGGGTGCTAATACAATGCTAAATCATAAATCAGATTTAGCCTACCTGTACAACGACATACCGATGTCCAGCAATCGATTTAAATAGTACATAGTGTTTAATTTGTCGTTTAATGAGATCTATAGTATGTAGAACCTTCGCCAAGCGTGTCAGAAGTTCTGGGTTCTAATCCGCTCTCGTATAGTTTTTTTTTCCGCATTAAAGCCGAGTATGTTTATCAGTGGTTGTTTATAAAGCAGGGACATCTTTGTGAGCATTTTACTTTGTGATTTCACCGGAGTGGATTAAAGCGCGCGTCCGTGTGAAGACTGTGCGCGCGCCACTGATCGAGCACTGCGATCACTTGATTTAAAAAACAACACATGTCAGTGCTAGATCGCCTCTTATTTAACACACGAACGAAATGAATGCTCTGCTAGTTGACTGGAGATGTTTTATTTATCTGACACCGTGCCGCGAGATGTTTCAAAAGTGGTGGGGACATTACGCAAATTACGCCGATGATTTCAGGTGTAGGCTACAGTTGATTGTTTCCATTTATTTGGAACATTATCATATTCATAACATTAAAATGTGTGGTTTTTTTAAGCTAAATACGATTAGTATTAACGACGATTGCCAAAGTTTAATTGCTATATTGATATATCACTTATTGTGAACAAATGGCAAGTCACCATTCCCGTAGACCTGTGCATCAGCAACAAAAAAAAAAAGTTATGCAACAAAGTTTGCTTCTCCTGACAGCAGATCTAAAAGAAAATAGTGTCAGTTCAGTGATGGTTCATTTTTGCTGTAATTTTTTTTTTTAGTTTAGTTCATCGTCATCGTCCAAATGTCATGCATGCACAAACTATCATTGAAGTGTTTGTTTTGCAGTTGATGGCACTAAACTATGGCACGTTTCATGTTTTCACCATGAATGCAAATGCAAAATGTCTTCTTTAATGTGAATTTTACATAAAACGTTGCTACTTTTAATAAACATGCAGCCTATATAAATATCATTACAAATTTTGGCAAAAAAAAAAAAGCCATATACCCCCCTCAGAACTGCACAACTGTAGAGTAAAACCTTAATTAATAAAAGTGATAGTAAATGCTTATAGTAAATTATTATATATTATAATTATAATATCTTAAATTATATATCTTACCTGTATGCAATTAGATAAACCGATCATTCATTACATTACTTTACCTCTGTCTTTATCCCCTTTTATCCTCTTCTCTTCTTTTTGGCACAGTATCTATCGCAGACTATAATGCTATTTTATAATGTTTCATGTAAATTCGTCACGATCAGGAAACTTTCACCGTGAGTTCAGCGAGAAGAAGAAAGCTCCACACGTGACGATGTTTATTTTAGTACATCACCACCAATTACACTACAAAAAGAATCGTGTAACATCCAGTAAACCCTAAGATTATTACTTGTGACATTAGAACAAAATATGTGGATATAAAAACATGTATGTAGGCTATACAATTAAATTAACAATCTCTTAAATATTTTTTAATTTCACTAAACATTTCATTAAGTTTCGTAGACATTTTATAAAACATGGATCTTTTTATTAAAAAGGCTTATTATGCTATTGTATTATGCTCTGAGAGATACAGTGAATAAGTTAAATTCCTAAAAAGTCGGCGTGTTCCTTTAAGCGCCCTCAAACGAAAGCAATGCTGTCTACATTGGATGCGGCGAGGGGCGACGCGACAAAAAATTACCAACAAATACGGTGCGGATCCTCTTGTCCGTGCGACACTTCTGTCGCGCAACACTCCACTTTATTCCTATGGGTGACGTCACGCGACTTTAACGCGCCCGCAAAGCATCCCGGGAAGGCGGCGCTTCATTTGGAAAAATGCTGCGCGTCAAAAAGCTGGCCGATGCCCATCTTTATGCAAATGAATCTATCCAATAGAAGTAGTCTTTCGAGGGTCCTTTGTTCTAGACTGGCCACTGGGTCAAAACCACGCCCATAGCGGTAAACTTGAGGAACGCCCATCAACGTATAAATGTGGGGAGGCATCGCGACAACGCGCTTCAGTCGTGTCGCAAAAGTGTATCTGTACCGTAAACTGATCGCGCGCGCTCTGTTTCTGACGCACTTCAAGCAGTCGCTGGGCGGGGTCACTGTGGGAAGATTGATGCGGCGGACCGGAGTCGGGGGGGGGACTTAGTTCAGTTTTTGTGGAGTTGTTTTGCTTTATTTTGTAGTATTTCGAATTAATGGTTTAAAAATAGTATTAGTAATTATTTCATTTTTTTTTATTAAAAAAATCGTTTGTTCACTCATTTTGGCGCCCCTATTGATTGGCGGTCCGTGGCAGAGGCGGAATAGGCAAATGCTAGGGGCGCCACTCAATAGGGATGCCAAAATTATTTATTTTTCAAGGCCGGTGTTGTTAAGTGTTGGGTCCCACTGAAGGGACCCCATTAGTATGCCTGATCTAAATCTGTTCTCGCGATAACTTGTAGCTAACATGAGCTGTTTTGCCGTTATGTGTAGCTATGTAGAATGCTAAATCCCGCTGCTATGTGCAAGATAAGATACAAAATAAAAGATAAAAGCAGTTTGTTACCATCAAGTAGGCCTAATACATCTGTTTGTATAGCGCTTTTCTTCTAGCTCGTTTCCACTGAGCAGTACGGTACAGTACAGTACGGTTCGGGTCGGGTCAGTAAACCATGATCCGGCTAGCGTTTCCACCGCCAATAGTAACGTTACCCTACTTGATAGGCGTGGCGTTTGCCGGAAAGAAGCGATCAACGTCATTTTCGCGCAAAGAAGAAAGCGACTAAGTAAACACCAATGGATGGCATACAGCAGATCTTGTCCTTGCTTCTCGGCATGTTTATCACAAGACGACAAGCGCCGACATTAGACATTTCTCAATACCAAGTACGCAAAGTTCTCAGCAGAAGCGCTCCCGAGGACGCGAGTCCGGTAATTCTCTAAAAGGAACAGCGCGTTCTGAAAGCGTCACTCGGCTCGCTCTGCATACATTTTAGGCAACAATATAACGAAATATGTTATAAAACACCACTCTGCCTCTTTTTGTTTTCATTTAAATACATTTTAAACATTATAGGCACACAAGTGTGGTTCAGGCAATGTATAGACCTGATTATATTATTCACTGCATGTATAACGTTAGCCTATTAATAACAAAAAGAAATATAAAACATAACCCTGCATCTTTTAGTTTAAATTTTTAAAATATGAAACATATTCCAGGCAATATGCATTTGTACAAATGTTGCAATAAACAACATTACAGTGATAATCTTACTAAAACAAAAACTGACAAAACTCAACGCTATCTCTTCTTGTTAAATTTTATTTCATGCTTAATAATAGCCATTATAAAAGTATAAGTAAAAAGGTAACGTTACAAGAAGCTATACAATAAGAAATAAAGCAAAAGTCAAATATACAAATTCAGCGCTAACGTTAACGCTACAACGGAAAAGTTAAATAACCTAAATATATGAAACTTCACTTAGCTCTCGGCCAAAACGATTGGCCAGGGAACGAATTACAGATTCACGAGACCAAAGATCGCCCGTTCGATATACACAAGACGAAGTCTGCGGCAATCGTCAGAACCACCAGCCGAGGAAAGGCTGTTCCAGGCGAGGAACATGAGCGCCGAGCGCCCGGCGATCGCCAGGAATGGATCAAATTATCATAAATCATTATAAATAAACCACAGATTTGAGCTTTTAACAACTACATTCTCGCTGAAAAACTCTTAAAACTACATTTCGTGACAGAATAACAGTAATATTATATTCCAACTGTATATTAAAAAATGTCGCTTCTTATGTTGTAATTCCCCTTGTAGCACGCGCAAGTGACGATCCTCTGTCAACCAATCAGCGTTCTGCAGTGAGTCTAGCTCCACCCTTTAGTACCGTACTAGGGCTGTCACTTTTGAGAAAAATCTAATTCTATGTAATATTGTATAATGTATAATGTGCTAGATACCCCAACGGAAGGGTACCCAAAAAGTGGTACGGTACGGTTCTGCTTTTTGGTACCACTCACAACTTTTGACAGTGGAAACGCAAATAATTGCGTACCGTACCGAACTGTACCGTACCGCTCAGTGGAAACGAGCCAATAGTAGGATGAAACGTTTGTTCACGCAGCTGCCGTATTTTTCCAATTGTTTTTAATGGGAGTGTTTTAAATAGTGATGAGCACTATTAATTATTTAATAATAAAACACCGCAACATAAAAAAAAGGTCCATTTGATTTCATGGTGACTTTAATGACAGCAGTTGACAATTTGTTTACTTGTCTATAGACACTTGCCTGACGAAAAGTAAACAAATGAATAATTACTGAGACATAGATCATGTGACATCGACAGACTTCAACAGTTGACATTCATATTTTTCAAAACTGCTTTTCTCTTAAAGAAATTGAGAGTTCACCACTAAAGGTTAAAACAAAGACGTATTTTACTCAGTTAACATCTAAACACAAAGGGAGTTTAACTTTACTGACTCAGAAATAAACAAATAAACTGAACACCGCTCTCTCTCTCTCTCTCTCCCTCCCTCTCTCTCTCTCTCTCCCGCCTCTCTCTCTCTCTCTCTCTCTCTCTCTCTCTCTCTCTCTCTCTCTCTCTCTCTCTCTCTCTCTCTACATATAAATGCTAGGAAAGTGTTAATAAAGGTAAAAATTAAGTATTCACCTCAAGAAACGCATAAATATGCTAGGATCATAAATGCTGCGTGTTTCGTCCGTTCACTGGCCTGTTTACGAGGCGAATGACCCGCGAGCTCGAGTGACCCAACAGGCCAGAAGTCAGAGAGTTAAACTGCGCGGACCTGAAGGAAAACAGGCTGGAGTAATAAACACGCCAGGTGAAGAGTGACAGTACCTTTCTTTAACGCGATCCTTCTTCGTGATGAAAGCCATGAGGGATCCGGGAATGTAAACACGGAAATGCTCGGAAACAGAGGAAGAACCACGTGACCGATGGACATATCTCTGTCACGCTGCCGTGGAGAAATAACAATAACAATCAACGATTTTTTTTATTATTATTGTTTTAAAAATCTGTGTTCAACCGTTCATAACTTCATACAGTAAAGGAACTAAAATATATTTTCTGTTTAAAAATAATAATAACTCCGCTCCTTGATCGTGATTGGTTAAGCTGCTGTAAAACACTCACGTGACCTCTGCCTGTGTGATTATTAATTCATGAAAACTTTTAATAAAAATAAATAAGTCCCGTTAACCCGTTGTTTACAGTGATTTCAGAGATTGTCACTGAAAACCACGGCTTCGTCTTACTGCTTATATATATATATTTCTTTTTATTGCATATTGAGTAACAGGTGATGCAATATATTCAGTTCTTGACATACAGGTATTTGTTTCCACTGGGTGTCGCCTATATGAATATTCATGATATTTCCCTAATGTGGGCGTGTCTTTCAGACAACTCGCAAACAAACGGAACTGAAAATATTAATTTGATTTCATAATAGTGAAATCTCATATATTATTTCGAAAATGTAAAATAAAGTTTCTCTGAAAGAAATCATAACCCTAAATAGTTTTTCAAGTGTAATATTCCTGTAAAGGTGGGACAGAAACCATATCTCTTAATAACATGTTTAAAACAACGCATAGATAATTAATAAATTATCTTTATTTTCTTAGTTTCTAGCCTCAAGAGCCCGGTCAGATACCCTTTCAACAATTCTATTATTATTATTATTCATTTTTTTATGAATCTTTATTCCACCGTATGTTTTATTTATTTATTTATTTATTATAATAACATCGAACAAATATAGACTACAACAAATTGAAAAATAAAATATACAGTGCAATTTATAAAATAGATACAAGTAAAGAGAAATAAAAAAGAAAGAATATTAACAGAAAAAAGAACAGGTATGAGATCATCATATAAATAGTTTAAAAGCTCCACGTGGAGATCTAACATCTGTTTTATGAAGACCATAATAAAAACATTTATTATAAAAACACGTGTGTGTGTGTGTGTGTGTGTGTGTGTGTGTGTGTGTGTGTGTGTGTGTGTGTGTGTGTGTGTGTGTGTGTGTGTGTGTGTGTGTGTGTGTGTGTGTGTGTGTGTGTGTGCGAGAGAGAGAGAGAGAGAGAGAGAGAGAGAGAGAGTGTGTGTGTGTGTGTGCGTGCGTGCGTGCGTGCGTGCGAGAGAGAGAGAGTGAGTGTGAGTGTGTGTGTGTGTGTGTGTGTGCGAGAGAGAGAGAGAGAGAGAGAGAGAGAGAGAGAGAGTGTGTGTGTGTGTGTTTGTGTGTGTGTGTGTGTGTGTGTGTGTGTGTGTGTGTGTGTGTGTGTGTGTGTGTGTGTGTGTGTGTGTGTGTGTGTGTGTGTGTGTGTGTGTGTGTGTGTGTGTGTGCGAGAGAGAGAGAGAGAGAGAGAGAGAGAGAGAGAGTGTGTGTGTGTGTGTACGTGCGTGCGTGCGTGCGTGCGAGAGAGAGAGAGTGAGTGTGAGTGTGTGTGTGTGTGTGTGTGCGAGGAGAGAGAGAGAGAGAGAGAGAGAGAGAGAGAGAGTGTGTGTGTGTGTGTTTGTGTGTGTGTGTGTGTGTGTGTGTGTGTGTGTGTGTGGTGCGTGCGTGCGTGCGTGCGTGCGTGCGTGCGTGTGTGTGTGTGTGTGTGTGTGTGTGTGTGTGTGTGTGTGTGTGTGTGTGTGTGTGTGTGTGTGATTCAATTCTCTATGTATTGGCTGATGTGTATTTTTTTTTTTTTATTCTTTATGAAAGCGTGAACTGTAACTAAATGATTTTTGTATTACAAGTTCAATTTCTTTTATCGGTAAATTGTAACAAATATGATCTGCAATAAAGGAAAAACTTCTTCTTTTCACATTTGCAGATTCCGTGTTTTCGGGCCGCAACGGGACACCGATCAAAACGAACGATAGACCAATAATCGGTGAGTTGAAAACTTGAAGTAAATACTGTAAACAATGATCGTGATTTTAACGGTAAAAGACAACGATGAAAAACTGTTAGAAAGTTTTCTTCCTATATACGGTAAATAACTGTGATAGATCTAATGGTACTAATGTAATTTTACTGTAAAATACCGTTAAATTTACAGTTTTTGAAAATGAAAAAGAAAAACTCATTTTATAATTTACAGGGAAAAACCGTAAATTGACATTCCCACAATTCCCTGCGTGACGCTTCACATTTGATGTGTTTTTGCTGAAATAACTGTTTCTTCATCGTTTTCTTAGTTTTTTCTCTGATCAGTTATGTACATTAGTGTTTTATGTTACATTTAATGTTGTTAAATTAATGTTTCTTGCATTTTTTAAATTGCAATAAACATGTTACCATGATGGTGTTTAGTGTGTGTGTGAATGAAACTGATGCTTCTATATTAATATTAATTTTCTTGTGATGAGCTTTTTGATCATGTGACTCATCTCATTGGTGGTTGTCAGTGTATTACACTAGTACAAAACAGATATTAATACTTCAAAAGGGCGATAAATTTACATTATATCAGATAATGAAGTACGTTTATAGCTGTAAATTTTAAGCTAATTAAGTGTTGCTACCGTGTTTTTTTACGGTAAATTTCTGGTAAGCTGCCGTTTTTTCCCGTAAATTGAACAGATGTTTTTACAGTGCGCATGAGAGAGTTTAAACCTCTATATTCTCTGTTGTCCAGGTATTGTCGCGCAGGAAATTACAAACGCGACGCCTCAGAGAAACTCGTATATCGCGGCGTCGTACGTCAAGTTCCTGGAGTCCGCGGGCGCGCGCGTGATGCCGCTCAAGTGAGTTTTACATTTATTACTTTATTATCTGTTTAATTTTTGATTTTGTTTAATTTATTTTAATTTTGTTTTGTTTTTTATTTTTGTTACTTGTGTTTTAACATGCGTACACACAAATAACCAACATGTACATAAATATGAAAACACGAAAAACACCTAAAAAAAAAAGTTAAAGGATTAGTTTGCTTTTAAAAAAAATTTGCTGATAATTTACTCACCCCCATGTCATCCAAGATGTCCATGTCTTTCTTTCTTCAGTCGAAAAGAAATGAAGGTTTTTGATGAAAACATTCCAGGATTTTTCTCCATATAATGGACTTCAATGGGACCCAAACGGTTCAAGGTCCAAATGACAGTTTCAGTGCAGCTTCAAAGGGCTTTAAACGACACCAGACGATGAATAAGGGTCTTATCTAGCCAAACCATCGCTCATTTCAAAAATAAATAAAAAAGTTTAAGTTTTAGAAGCACAAATGCTCGCCTTGCTCTGTTCTGTGATGCGCGTTCGTGACGTCACGTGATACGCAATTACGTTGAAAAGGTCACGAAGGCGGAAGTACAGAGTCAGTGTTTACAAGTTGAACGTGCTAACAAAGTCAAACGCCGTTTACAAAAAAAGTTAAAAGGTAAAACAACGATGTCGGACGATTTTGAACTTTTCGGAGTTCGGAGTTTTTCGCCCTGCCTTTTCGTCAGGCTTGACCTTTTCAACGTAATTGCGTATTACGTGACGTCACGAACACGCATGAAAGAAAGACATGGACATCTTGGATGACATGGGGGTGAGTAAATTATCAGCAAAAGTTTTTTTAAAAATGAACTAATCCTTTAATGGAGCAAACCGCATGACTTGTTGATTATAATCATTATAATCGGTTTATAAGCCGTTCACTGTTCTCAGTGGTGTACAAGCGCACTACATAGTGCACTGCCTACAGTATAGAAGCAAAATCCAATGTAAAACATTTCATAAATGGTAATTTCATTGTTTTGTACATTGAGAAAATACACTAAAGTCAAGTCACCAATTAAGTCATGTTATAAACGAGGATATATTTCTGATTTGAGATTATAAATGAAGAATTTACATTAATTATTGTTATAAAACATTTCATAATGTTACCTTGTTGTCACATAACCTCACACCATAAAGCTTTTTAATTGTGAAAATGGTGTCATCATCACAGAAATATAAAACAAAAATGATTTGTATAAAATGTATTGCCAAATTTGGCTTTTATTCTTGGTATATTGCAACTAATATTACTTCTTTTCAAAAAGTTTAGTGCATTGCATTGTGGGATTCTCAATATAGGATCCTGTCTTACATAGTGGCTAAAAACAATATAGTAGGCAAAAAACTATAATTAGTGTGTGTATGATGGACACTTTACTATCCCATGAGGCCACGGGAGAGCATTTATACATGACTGAAGTCACATGATTATGAATGTAGTACATCTAAATTTAATAAAAACATACTTTTTTTAGTGCAAGTACGCAGTGATTTGGGACGCAGCCAGTGTTGTTCAGATCGTTGCAGCAAATTAGGTTATTTCATTTGCATTTTGTGCGGAAACTGCACAAACGCTCACTTTATTGTAGTACGCTGCTGTTACGCCCGACTGGGACTCGAACCCGGGTCTCCTGCGTGTGTTCCACTCAAAACGCAGAGGCAATAACTCAGTTCAAGGGCTTTGCTTGAAAAGCAGGGCAAACGTATACAACAAGGAATGGCAAGAACAAAAAGTGCAATCCAGGCAAAGGTCAGACTATCTCAGTCCGAATCAGTGAATAACCCAAAAGTAGGGATGGCTGACGCGAAACAGTCGTTCCGAAGCTTTGCGAGATCCCGAAGCGCAGATGTTTCGAATCACTGATTCGAAGCGTGATTCAAAACACCCATGTCACGTGACTATGGCCAAACGAAGCCTCGAAGTGTTTCACGAAGTGTTTCATCAGGTGTGATCCGCCGAATCAGCGTTTGATTGACACGGTCGGAAACAGACCACTAATCGCACATCTGTATGAAAAGTGAAATCAACGCATATTGACCTCGTGGGTTTTTGTGAGAGGAGTTTGATTTTGAGATAGTGGATTTTTGGTGATATAGTGACATTTATAGTGCGATTTGTTTAGTTATATTTAGGCTTACATTTAAATTTACACAACACATTGACTGGCTAGAGACACAAAGTATAGCCTATATAGTGACACATTAATAGATACATACACTACCGTTCAAAAGTTTGGGGTCAATACGAATTATTATTTTTTTAAAGAAATTAATACTTTTCTTCAGAAAGGAAGCATTAAATTGATCAAAAGTGACAGTAAAGACATTTAAATAATGCAAAATATTACTTTTTTAATTAAATGCTTTTCTCTTGAACTTTCATAGAATCCTGAAAAATAATGAATCACGGTTTGCACAAAAATATGAAGCAGCACAATTGTTTTCAACTGATAATAATCATAAATGTTTCTTGAGCATCAAATAATCATGTTAGAATGATTTCTGAAGGATCATGTGACACTGGAGTAATGATGCTAAAAATTCAGCTTTGATCACAGGAATAAATTACACTTTACAATATATTCACATAAAAACAGCTGTTTTACATTGTAATAATATTTCACAATATTACTGGGTTTGTTTTGTATTTTTAATCAAATAAATGCAGCTTTGGTGAGCAGAAGAGACTTCTTTTACAAACATTAAAAATCTTACCGACCCCAAACTTTTGAACGGTAGTGTAGATATATATATAGACAGCTAGATTAATAGATAGATAGATTCATATATAGATAGATTAAAGATAGGCTACATATATAAATATTATAGAGACATAGATTATAGATACATATCTAAATACACAGATAGATTATAGATACATATTATATACATATCTAAATACATAGATAGATTGTAGATACATATATCTAATTACATAGATAGATTAGAGATACATATCTAGATAGATTTGGAGATAAAATGGAGGCTCTCCAGAAGAGATGCCGTACATCTGTGGTGTGGGAGCATTTCCATTTAGAAACAACAAATAAAGTGAGATGTGTGTATTGTGATCGGCAGCTCGCCTACTGCAACAATACATCATCCATGATGCGCCATTTGAGAAGTCCTTCTCAAACACAGTCCACAGCAGAGAAATTTATATTTTTAAATAAAAATATGTAAAAAAGTGAGACATTGTGGCTTGATTTATTTTATTAATATTCATTTTGCAGGACCAAAATAACATTATGCACAGTGAGGAGTCTATATAGGTTACAAGATTCACATATTAGAAACGTACAATAATAAAAAAGCAACAAATTTTCATGGCTCGTCAAGGTTTTTTCAGATCAACACATGCAAGTGACCACTAGGTGTCACCGTGGAGACGGGTGTCGGATTGATTCGAAGCCTCGAAACAATATGGACCATTTGGTTCAACTGTTTCATTGCTTCACGAAGCCTCGATCTGCCCATCTCTACAGGTCTGTAACAAACAAAAATACTCTGAATAATAACTCCCGGACAGGTTTAGTCAAACAAGACTGAGCTGAGAACTCAAGACAACAGGGGTTTTAAATAGGCAGTTTAACAAGCTTCAGGTGAAACTAATAAATCAATAATGAGAACATGAGGCAGGCATAAAATAACAACAACAAAAGAACACTGAGGACCAAAAAAAGGATCAACAGACACATAATTCATGACAGCTACTCTGATCCGTTTCTGAAGCGACACTAAAGCATTCTTATGTAGTTTATCTTAATGTTCTGTAGGATCAATCAGACTGAAGAGGAGTACAAACGGGTGTTTCAATCCATAAATGGGTGAGTAAATCTGTTATATAAAACTCTGTGTTAAAGACGTGATTACAGTAAGGAATGGTCTCTCTCTCTCTCTCTCTCTCTCTCTCTCTCTCTCTCTCTCTCTCTCTCTCTCTCTCTCTCTCTCCTCTCTCTCTCTCTCTCTCTCTCTCTTCAATTCAATTCAATTCAAATGAGCTTTATTGGCATAACTGTGTGAAATAGCCAGTTCTTCCAGAAAAATGCGGAGTTTTTGTGTGATTGTTGCGGGGAAAATCCTTGATTATGCGGCATGTTTTCTTAAAAAATGCGATGGAATATACCCTACGAGATATTTATGCAATTTTATGCGATGAAATTGTGTGAACTTGCAAAAACTGCGGTTTGATGAAAGAGAGAAAGTGATTCCCCTGTTCCCTGTTCTCACTCGGCTACTACCTTACTGTAAAGAGTCATTTCTTATTACTTCCTATGATAAGCAAGCACACTACATCACAGAAAGTGCTGGAATATTTCAGTTCATCTGGTTTTATTTCAGATCTTAATAAACACATCAAACTTACAAAACATTGATGAGTCAAACAGTTTCTGGAGCTTTACAAAAGGAATATGCTACAACTTACAAAATATAAAAAAATGAAATGTGTGCTTCGTGTTTTACAGCTTTTCGATGATGTTCGTCACGTAATTACGTCACTTCATAACGTTCCCATGGCAACAGGGAAACGGCGGCTCTTGTGTGAAGCAAACGCAACATTTCTCAACTTTCTGCTGAGATATATGCGACTTTTTTTGCTACGAAAATGCGGGGATTATGAAATCATGCATATTTTGCGCGGAAATTGGCAATTTATGCGGCGAAAGTGAGGCGTATTTGAAAAAAATGCCCCCGCATAAATATGCGGACTTTGGCTGATTATGCATTAAATCATGCGATCGCATAATCACGTTTTTCTGGAGGGACTGACACAATATTGCCAAACTATATACAAACATATAGATAAATAAAAGGAAAAAAACATTTCCATATTATACATAAATATTTCACAATTTAAAAAAATAAAATGAATAAATAAAGTATTTTTACTCTCTCTAGAGTTCTGTTCCCAGGAGGCGGAGTCAATATATTTACATCCGCATATTCCAAAACGTACTCGGTTACTAACGTAACCTCGGTTCTCTCTAGAGAGGGAACGAGTACTGCGTAATATCTTACGCTATGGGGAAAACTCTTTTCCACGAGATATTGAAGCCAAAAATTATCCTTAATTTTTTACTAATGTAAAACGCTTTGCAGCAGCAAGCAGACCTAGGCGAGACAGCTCGCGCGCCTATTGGCTGCCCTGCGGCAATAGCAGCAGCCTATTGAGAGAGGCTCTGCGTGACGTCACGACGAATGGGGGCCCTTCGCGCCCATATCGTCACGTCCCGCCAGAAAGGGCGTGGTCTCGCCCTATATCTAGGCTCGATAGCTGCTCTTACGTCGGTTTTCATCGCCGAAGCGAACCAGAGCGTATTCCAAGCACGGCAAGATACGCAGTACTCGTTCCCTCTCTAGAGAGAACCGAGGTTACGTTGGTAACCGAGTACGTTCTCTTACGAGAGTATCTCTCGTACTGCGTAATATCTTACGCTATGGGGAACACAATGCAACACGCCGTGCTGGTAGGGATCCAACACCAAAGACCCAGGGGCCGAAGCCCGGGGCGCATATAGTGCATAATCACCATAAACTCACAGAGAGTGAGGGAAGAGAGGCTAGAAGCATCATTCCCTGTAAATAGCCTCCGAAAGGGGCCAATCATATGACAATAACCAAACCGTCAGGGTGAACATTCAGCCTGAACTGGGTGGCCACAAGTGTGTCAATTTTTAAATGAGCTGCTGTACCGGTCAGTGAGCGATACGCAGGCCAAACTCAGTATCCGAGCCGCACAGCGGGCAGATAGCACTGAATTCTATACCGCCAAAAGCTTAGCTTGTAAGGCGGGGACCTCCAGATTATAGTATTTTATAAATGTAGACGGCGAGGCCCAGCCCGCGGTCATACAAATATCTTGCAGGGTAACCCCGCTAGACCATGCCCACGAGGAGGCCATGCCTCTCGTGGAGTGCGCTCTAACACCCAAAGGGCACTGAAGGCCCTTAGAAGTGTAAGCCAGCGCTATGGCACCAACTATCCATCTGGATAAGCTCTGTTTCGACGCGGCAAGTCCCTTAGTACGGCCGCCAAACGAAACAAAAAGCTGCTCAGTCTGTCTGAAACCAGACGAGCGGGACACATAAGCCCTTAGTGCCCTGACAGGGCAAAGGAGACTCGCGTCCTTCTCCTCATTGAGAACCGGAAGGGCAGACAGGGAAATCACCTGGGCCCTGAACGGTGTGTTGAGGGATTTCGGCACGTAACCGTGCTTTGGTTTGAGTATGACCTTAGAGTCGTTAGGTCCAAACTCCATGCATGACGCGCTTACTGAGAGCGCTTGCAAGTCCCCTACGCGCTTCACTGAAGCGAGAGCCATAAGAAACGCTGTCTTGAAAGACAAGTGTTTCATGTCTGACGACTGGATTGGCTCGAATGGGGCGCCTTTCATGGCCTCCAAGACCGTGGAAAGGTCCCATGTCGGGACTGAAGGGGGCCTGGGAGGGTTTAGCCTCCGAGCTCCTCTAAGGAAACGCACGACTAAGTCGCTCTTTCCTAGTGACTGGCCAGACACCGGTTTTGCAAACGTTGCTATGGCCGCCACGTATACTTTGAGCGTGGAAGGGGACCTGCCCTTATCCAGTAGCTCCTGAAGGAAGGAAAGCACTTCCGTAACCCCGCAGTCTACAGGTGAAAAGCCCTGCGCTTGACACCAAGCAGAGAACACAGACCACTTCGAGGAGTAGAGCCGTCTGGTAGACGGGGCTCTAGCCTGCGCGATCGTGTTTAGCACTCCCTCTGGGAGGTCAGCGGGTACCCGTTGATGGCCCATGCGTGCAGGGACCACAGATCCGGGCGAGGATGCCAAATCGAGCCTTCCGCCTGAGAGAGGAGGTCTCTCCTCAGCGGTAACGGCCATGGAGCAGCGCTGGTCAGCTGCATCAGGACAGGGAACCACGACTGGTTTGTCCAGAGCGGAGCTATGAGTAGCACTGGGCATCCCTCCCTCCTGATTCGCTCCAACACCTGAGGCAGGAGTGAGACAGGGGGAAAAGCATAAAGGGGGCGGCGGGGCCAGACATGGGCCAGCGCGTCCCGGCTTTTCGAGAAGAATCTCGGGCAGTGAGCGTTTTCTTGGGACGCGAACAGGTCCACCTGCGCTCTGCCAAACGTTTCCCACAGCAGCTGGATCGTCTGCGGGTGCAGAGACCATTCTCCTGCTGGGACGTTGTTTCTGGACAGCCTGTCTGGTCCCACATTTAGGTGACCAGGCACATGCGCCGCTCTCAGCGAGAGCAGGTTGTGCTGAGCCCAGACCAGGAGGCGTTCCGTCAGCCTGTAAAGGTTTCGGGACCTGACGCCGCCCTGGCGATTTATGTATGCCACCACTGACATGTTGTCCGACCGGACCAATACGTGGTGGCCTGTTATCTGGGGACAGAAGCGCCTTAGCGCTTTGTCGACTGCTATCAATTCCAAGCAGTTTATGTGTAGGAGCCTCTCCCGCACTGACCACAGGCCAGCCAGCGGTCTGCCCTCGAGCAGCGCTCCCCACCCCGAAGTGGAGGCGTCCGTAGACACCACCTTCACACTTGAGGGGATCCCCAGACTCACGCCCGACTGATACCAGTCGGTCGCTTTCCATGGTTTCAGAGCCGAAATGCACTGATGGTCGACCCTGAGGCGAAACAGACCTGCGGTCCATGCCCTGGGGGGAACTCGTGCTTTTAGCCATAGCTGCAGTGGGCGCATGCGGAGCAGGCCCAACTGGAGTACAGAGGCTGCTGAGGCCATGAGACCCAGCATTTTCTGAAACCTTCTGAGCGGGACTATAGAGCCGTGGCGGAAGGATTTCGCGACGTGCTGGATATTCAATCCGCGCTCTGGTGACAGGCGTGCCGTCATGGATAGCGAGTCTAACACTGTTCCCAGAAAGGAAATCCTCCGACTGGGGAGCAGTGAGCTTTTCGCCCAATTGACTGTAAGGCCCAGCTCCTCGAGGTGCTCGAGTAATGCGGCCCTGTGTTCTAAGAGCTCCGTTCGTGAACGAGCTAGAATCAGCCAATCGTCCAAGTAGTTCAAAACTCGCATGCCCCGAAGTCTCAGGGGAGCGAGGGCCGCGTCCATGCACTTCGTGAACGTACGGGGTGCTAGGGACAGGCCGAATGGCAGGACTGTGTATTGATATGCCTGGCCCTCGAAGGCGAATCTCAAGAATCGCCTGTGATGGGACGCTATTTGTATTTGGAAATACGCGTCTTTCAGATCTATTGACATGAACCAGTCTCCTTGGCGCACTTGCGCGAGGATTTTCCTGGTCGTAAGCATCCTGAACTGGCGTTTCACGAGCGCTCTGTTCAGCAGCCTCAGATCTAGAATGGGTCTGAGCCCACCATCTTTCTTCGGTACCAGAAAATATCTGCTGTATAAGCCCCCTTCGCTCTGAGCCTGAGATAAAGGTTCTATAGCCCCCTTTCTCAGTAGTTTCGCTATCTCGGCTCGAAGTAGATGAGATACTTCGCTTTTCACCGTAGTTTCGACGCGCGCCGCGTAGCGGCGAGGGCGTCGAGCGAATTGTAGCGAATAGCCTCTCTTTATAGTGTTCATCACCCACTCTGATACCCCGGGAAGCCTTGACCACGCATCCGCGTGAATAGCTAGGGGCAGAATGAAATCTGGGCTCTGGCCGCGGGAAAGCGGCGGCACAAGAGCCCGCGTGTGCTGGGAACACAGCGCCGTGTTTACGGCGTTCGAGGCGGGGGGCGCGCTGATCACAGCGGGCAGCCTGGCCGCGCTCATCTCCTCTGAGGCGGGTAGCGCCGAGAGAGAGAGCGGGGCGAATCCCGTGGGATTCGGCGTGTCTGTGAGGAAATGTGGGCGCGGGACCACGGGCACATTTGCTACACTGAAAACACTGTCGTTTAGGGCCGACTGAATGTGTGTTGGTTTCGTTTTTACAGAAACCGAGGGACACGCAGCGTGTAGTGTAAGCGGGCATGGGGATATGGGCGCGTTCACTACAGTGTTTGCACAATCGACCGGAGTCGATTTTATTTGTGCGAGCCCTGCACCGTGGCGGGCTGTGTCTGGGTGTGGGAATGGGCACTGGGGCGTGGGCATTCTTACAACACTCATAACACCATCGGCCGAGGCCGGAACACCAGAAAATACACTCTTTATTGGATTTATCTGGGTAGCCGTAAAAACAGCTTTTGTGTGCAGGCAAGCGGGCTGAGACACCGGCTGCTTCACTGCAAAATACACTGGTACAGTCACAACGCATGGGGCTGAACGAGCGAGAAGTTTTGGTGGAAATCCGGCCGCAGCGGGATCTGAACACCGTCGTTTTCCTAGAGCGGCTAGGAAGACTTTGGGGCCTCGGGCTTGATCTCGATCCTCGGCCGGGGCCCGCGGTGAGGGGGGCGGCGTCCGGCGGAGCGAGACCGCGGTCTCTGATCCCGGGCCTGGCGGCGCTGTGAGGCGGCGGCGGCGGAGGGCGGTGCAGGCTGGGGCTGAGAGCTGCGAGCAGGCGGCTTGGTGCGGCCTGTAGCGGAGCTCGAGCGCTTCGGCAGGAAGTGCTTCATAGCCTGAGAAGTCTTCTGCACCTCAACAAACCTGTCCGCGAAGTCCTTGACGGCCGTTCCGAACAGGCCCTCCGGGGAAATGGGCGCGTCGAGGAACACAGAGCGCTCAGCTTCCGTCATCTCGGACAGCGTCAACCATAAGTGTCTCTCGGCGACGGCGAGAGAGGCCATGTTCCGCCCCATGGCTTGCGCAGCGGCTTTAGAAGCGCGTAGAGCGAGGTCCGTAGCGCTCCTCAGGTCCGCCACACAGATAGCACCGGGTCCCTCCTCGTCCAGCTTGAGAAGGAGGTCTGCCTGGTAGATCTGCAGAATAGACATCGTGTGCAGCGCTGAGACTGCTTGCCCGGCGGCGGTGTAAGCGCGTCCGTGCAGCGATGATGTCACTCGGCAGGCTTTGGACGGGAGCGTCGTCTGAACCCGCCGTCCCGCAGAGGGCGGGCAGAGATGCGACGCGACAGCCGTCTCCACCGGAGGAATGGCGAGGTAGCCTCTACTTCCCGCACCGTCGACAGCGGAGAATGCCGCGGAGGTAGAGGTACGCATCCTGGCGGAAAAGGGGGCCTTCCACGACTTTGCAACCTCCTCGTGAAGTTCCGGGAGGAAGGGCGCGGGCCTAGATTTTGACGGAGCCTCGTCTTTGCCGAGAAAGCGCCCGTCTAATCTGTTGCGCGGTGGCAGCGTGGGTGCCTCCCAATCGAGGCCGATGCTTTCTACGGCCTTGGTGAGCAGACGCATCAGCTCAGACTCAATGCCGGCTCTCTTCCCAGAGGGTTGGCGGGGAGCGCTAGCGGAGGGGAGGTCCACAGAGCTCGCCCAATCCTCGCTATCCGAAGCCAAGAGAGAACACGCCTCGGTGTTGTCGTCCAACTCGATGGCGGACGCGGCGGCGGACGGCGGCCGCTGTCCGTCGGTGAGCGACTCGAGCGAAGCCGGCGAAGCTGGCGGGCGAGCCGGCGAGCTTTGGCGGGCTGGAGATAGCTCGGGAGCGCGCTGGGCGCGGCGCTTCTTGCGACGCGGCGTCACGGCAGGCTGGGATACGGGCTCGGAGAACGAAGCCAGGCGAGTCCGCAGAGTCACCATAGGCAAACGTTCGCAGTGATGGCATCCGCCGTCAGCGAGCGCGATGGCCGCGTGATCCTCACCCAGGCAGGACACGCAGATGACATGTCGGTCCTCGTCGCTGAGTGGGGCTCGGCAAGAACCGCAGGAAGGCATCTTTAAAAAGACGCCGCTCTTTTAGAGGGGGTGGGAAAAAAGCAGATATGCAAACACACACACACACTCTATGCAGAGGAAAGGATATAACGCCGGAAAGCACAGCAGGTACGGCGGCTGAAGGCGGCGAGGCCAGCGACTCCAGACTCAATGGCACGTCCCGCTGAAGGCTACAGGTCGACGGCGCGGCTTCTCACTCTGGATCCAGCGATGCGTGAGGCTTCGCTGAAGAGATGAAAATCGACGTAAGAGCAGCTATCGAGCCTAGATATAGGGCGAGACCACGCCCTTTCTGGCGGGACGTGACGATATGGGCGCGAAGGGCCCCCATTCGTCGTGACGTCACGCAGAGCCTCTCTCGATAGGCTGCTGCTATTGCCGCAGAGCAGCCAATAGGCGCGCGAGCTGTCTCGCCTAGGTCTGCTTGCTGCTGAAAAGCGTTTTACATTAGTAAAAAATTAAGGATAATTTTTGGCTTCAATATCTCGTGGAATAGAGTTTTCCCCATAGCGTAAGATATTACGCAGTACGAGAGATACTCTCGTAAGAGAACTGCCGCCATTTTCTACAGACTCGCTCTCGAGGTTTGTGTCAGTTTCGCAGTTTTGCTCTATATGCAATACAAAATGTTGTGGTAAATGTTGATGCACGAGAAATCGGCCGAAACTATATTTTTAGGTGTTCAAGCACTTTAGTGCTGAAAACCTATTGTATTTGCTATAAATTTGGCCAAAATTTGTTATGGCCAATTTTGTTCAAAACCTACTTTTGCGAACTAGTCCCTGTTTTTTTGCCCAATCGGAACCAGACCCGTGCAGAAATGTTCTCTGGAGTCTGAATATCAATAATTATCGAAATATAGTTGAAATTTTGCATTTGGTTGGCTGTAACAGGGCCATTTAGAAAATGGACTGTGGCAAAATACGGTCAAAAGCCTATAAATCCTACAAAAAAAGTCAGAACTTCACCAAAATTGATGAGCATATGTGTCATAGCATGGTGAAGAAGCATGCAAAGTTTCATGGAGATCGAACAATAGGTGGCGCTATAACCGTCAAAAAGGTCTCATTGTCATTAGGTGTTCAAGCACTTTAGTGCTGAAAACATATTGTATTTGCTATTTGAAAAAAAAAAAACAACCCTAAAACGCATCGTGCAGCCCAAACCGTAAGGCCTAGAGACTTGAAACTCGCCCAGATGGTAGGCCTCTAATATGGGGACAACCTAACAGAGTATGACCCCGTTTGGCTCATAGGTGGCGCTACAGCAACCAAAAGTACTAAATTGCTCATAACTCTTAGACCGTTTGACTTAGAATCAAGCTTTTTACACCACTGTGATCCCTGGCTCAAGACGAACAAGATGTATATCTCCAATTTCGGTGGCGCTATAACCGTAGAAAAGATTTAAAACCATGTATTTCCTATGGTAAATTGCCTGTATTAGCTGTAAATCATCTGTTTAATCTATGATGTCAGTGGATAAATGCTTACCAAATAAAACTTAATGTCTTTTGAGGCTTTTGAGCTTAACTGCGTTAACTGCCTTAATTGCTTGAACACCGATAAATGCTGCTAGCAGCTTTAATTATATTTATAATTTTTAAAAAAGTGGATAAATAATGTATTATTTCCTTCAGCTGAGACACTTCAGATGCGACTGTTCAACATGATGCTTCTGAATTTCTTGAAATATGATTGCAATAATACAGTAAAGTGCAACATGTGTGTCATATCGGCTACATAAAATCATGAGAACATCATAAATGTGTGCTTATGGATTTTAATGGTGAGACTTTTATTTTTGTAATCAGGCTCTCAAAAATAATAGAAAAACTTGGAATTAGATTTATCGGCCAATATATCGGTTGTCGGCTTTCAGATATAAATAATTATCGGTTATCAGTATCGGCTAAATGTTCATCTCTAGAGGTGTCTCTGTGTGTGTTAACAGGCCAATTCAAACGGGGATTATTTCCCAGTATGGGGAACCTGTTTAGGGTTCGAGATGCTCATGCTACTAACCGGTGGCGAGGATCTCCTGTCCCAAACAAACACCAAAGGAGTTGCTCTGCCGCTGGACTTCACTGACGGTAAGATCAACACTGGATACTAATAATATAAAGATATCATGATAATGCAAGAAAAAACTACCTAAAAAAACTGTTATCTGTGCTGTTGTCCAGTCACTCCAGTTGGAATCCCGAAGCGCCACCTAGTGGCTGTTGTAGTGTTTAGGGGTTTTAGAGGACAGGATGTGACGTTGCTAAGTATGTCAAAGAGGCACTGTAATAAAGTCATACTGGAAGAGCACCCGTTGGAAATCTCTCTCCGTATTTATTAGTTAAGAGACACTTAACTCAACATGGTGTCAGAAGTCTTCAGTTATTAAGTCGGGTTAACATCAGATGAGGTTTTGCCGAATTAACTGGAGAGAACTCGTGTGAATTTGAGTCAGTTAGTAAGTCTGAAGTTTAGCTAGCTTGCAAAGCTGACGTGACTCGTAACGTTAGTTAACGTTCGCGGCAGACGAGGAGGAAAGAAAATGGATCGATTCCAGATTCCCCCACCACCCAAGTTTGACTTCACAAAGCCAGAAGAGTGGCCCAAGTGAATTCGAAGGTTTGAGAGATTCCGGATTGCATCGGGTCTAGAGCTACAACCAGATGAAAACCAGGTGAACACTTTAATTTACACTATGGGGGACGAGGCGGAAGATATTGTGACTTCACTTCGCATGACAGAGGAGGAAGCAAGCGCGTACAACACTGTCAAAAAGAAGCTAGAGGGACATTTCATGGTGAGGAGAAATATTATTTTTGAGCGAGCCAAATTCAACCAGAGACAGCAGGAACAAGGGGAGACAGTGGACAGTTTTATCACTGCACTTCACTGCTTGATCGAAATGGTTCGGGACAGACTTGTTGTAGGCTTGCGCGATAAAAAACTGTCGGAGCAACTGCAGCTGGACTCGGAGCTAACGCTGGGGAGAGCGGTGACGCGTGCGCGTCAGAGCGAAAGTGTGAAAAAACAACAGGACCTGTTGAAGAGTAACTTCAAGGCAGAGGCCACAGACGTGGACAGCATTCAAACAAAAAACAAGTTTGACAAAGGCAAAGGAAGACAGCAGAAAATGCAGGTTAGAACAAATGATAAAAACAGTTATCAGACACAGCATGGTACCCAAACATGGTGCATGTGGTGTGGTAGAACACCAGCATACAGCAAAAACCAGTGCCCAGCTAGAGAAGTAGCATGGAACAAGTGTCAGAGAAAGGGTCACTATGCAAAGGTGTGCAGGTCAGGGGCTCTCAACGAAGTTAATACAGCAGTGTCAGATGAGGAGGGAATAGCTTTCCTAGGCACAGTTAGTTCAGATGGTGAACCCTGGCTAATCCACCTTAAAGTGAATGAGCACACAGCTGTATTCAAAATTGATACATGGGCAGATGTAACAGTGCTAGCTGAAGATGTATTTCAGAAGGGGCAGTTTCCAGAGCTAGAGAGAGTAAAGAAAGTGCTGCAGGGTCCAGGTTTAACGCCCATCACAGTGAGGGGGAAGTTCACAGCCACCATAGGAACACACAGTAAAAGTACCACACAGGAAGTGTATGTAGTCCCGGGTCTGAAATTTAGTCTACTGGGACGTCCAGCTATCCAGGCATTAGGGCTAGTGGCTAGAGTAGACACAATGGCGCTGGACTCAGTCGAGAGAGTCAAGGAGCAGTTCCCCGCCCTATTCAAAGGGCTAGGCAAGATGGAGGGGGAATACAAAATAGAGCTTAAAGCAGACGCCAAACCATTCTCCATATTGACCCCAAGACGAATCCCGCTGCCTCTCATGTCTAAAGTAAAATAAGAACTTGCGCGTATGGAAGAGATGGGGGTGATCTCAAGGGTTGAACAACCGACAGACTGGTGCGCCGGAATGGTCACTGTACCAAATGTAGGCAAAGATGAGGTGCGCATCTGCGTGGATCTGACTAAATTGAACGAGTCAGTCAAGAGGGAGAGACACATGCTCCCGTCAGTCGAACACACTCTGGGACAGCTAGAAGGCGCCAAAGTATTCTCAAAGATTGATGCAAACTCAGGGTTTTGGCAAATTCCCCTTGCCAAGGAGTCCGCCCTCCTCACAACATTCCTCACTCCTTTTGGGAAGTTTTGCTTTAACCGCCTCTGCTTCGGCATATCCTCAGCACCTGAACACTACCAGAAGAGAATGTCCCAGATACTGGACGGACTCGACGGTGTCCTGTGCCAAATGGACGACTTGCTCGTGTACGGAGACACACAGGCTCAGCACGACACACGGCTGCTTGCAGTGCTCGGGAGGCTGCAGGAGGCAGGCATCACGCTGAGAGGTGAGAAATGTGAATTCTCAAAAAGCCATGTCAAATTTCTCAGACAGATCATAGACGCAGCCGGCGTGAGAGCGGATCTAAACAAAGTGAGAGCAGTGACAGACATGGAGGAGCCTGAGGACGCGAGCGGAGTGAGACGATTCCTCGGAATGGTGAATCACCTGGGAAAGTACTTGCCTCATCTGGCAGAAAAGACACAGCCACTCCGGGACTTGTTAAAGAAGCAAAATGTGTTTCAGTGGGGGCATGATCAACAAAGAGCATTTATCAGCATTAAAGAGGAGATGAGCACGCCACCAGGGCTGGCGCTCTACAACGCAAAAGCAAAGCGGTTGTCTCAGCGGACACGTCATCATTTGGACTGGGAGCCGTGCTACTCCAGAGACAGGAGGTTGGCCACCTCAAGCCAGTCGCATATAGCTCGCGAGCACTCACAGACACTAAGGTACGCACAGATTGAGAAAGAGGCGTTGGCAATCACAGGGGCGTGTGAGCGCTTCTCCAGACTTCCTGGTGGGCATTCTTCCCGGACCACAAGCCCCTGGTTCCGTTACTAGGCTCCAAGAGCCTGGATGAGCTCCCGCCACGCATTCAGAGACTCAGAATGAGACTGATGGCTTTCAGCTTCTCCTTCTCCCTTGTGGCTGGCAAGAAGTTGGCCACGGCAGACGTGCTGTCAAGGGCGCCGTTGAGAGACAGAGGGCAGCCGGAGCAGGAAGAGGAAGTCAATCTGTCAGACACATGATCATGTCAACCCTCCCAGCTACAGAAAAGAGGCTACAAGAAATAAGGGAACACCAAGAACGGGATGAAATACTGAGCCAAGTAAAAAAGTACTGTACTGAGGGCTGGCCAGACAGATCCACAATAGACAGAGCTTACATACCGTACGTACAGGTCGAGGAAAAGCTGTCAGTGGAGAACGGCTTATTGTTGAAAGGATGTAGGCTAGTTATTCCCAAGCTGCTACAGACAGACATCCTTCAGAAACTGCACACAGGACACCAAGGTATAGCAAAGTGTCGTGGAAGAGCCAAACAATCTGTCTGTTGGCCGGGACTGTGTACACAGCTTCAGAAAGTGGTCGAGGGCTGCGACACATGTGCAAAAGAAAGAATCAACCCTAAAGAGCCACTGTTGCCCACAGAATTCCCTAATAGACCATGGGCAAAGGTAGGGGCTGACTTGTTTCAGTGGAACGATAACCAGTATCTATTGGTGGTAGACTACTTTTCCCGTTACATTGAGGTAGCTAAACTCACATCCACATCCTCATTAGCAGTAGTGGAACATTGCAAGTCTATCTTCGCCAGGCATGGCATACCGTCCAAGGTCATGACAGATAATTAGTATGGCGTCCATACCAATCATTCGTTGGTATGGACGCAAATATAGTTATCCTTATAGTTATCGTTCGTTGGTGTGGACTCAAATATAGTTATCGTTATAGTTATCGTTCGTTGGTTTGGACGCAAATATAGTTATCGTTATAGTTATCGTTCGTTGGTGTGGACTCAAATATAGTTATCGTTATAGTTATCGTTCGTTGGTTTGGACTCAAATATAGTTATCTTTATAGTTATCATTCGTTGGTGTGAACAGCCCTTAAGTCTTGGTGTTCTAATCATCATAAATGCATAAATGTAAGTAATGTTTTCTTTGATGCGTTGAGATGCCAGAGACAGTAGACTGTTCAAAGGGTTTCCTGAGGAGCTTCTGAAATCTCTGGCAACCGAACAGCTCACAGAACACTCTCATAAGTGGAGTCTTCTGACTGAGGTAACGATCATACTCTTCAGCATTCAGCTGATATTCCTGCATCTCTCTCAAGCAGATGTGAACTTGAGAATGTGTACAATAAATATTCGTACTTGTACACTAAAATTTACACTCACAGCTCCAATGTGAAAACCTGTACAATAAAAATCTGAAGTTGAATGTTGAAATTTGCACTCGCAGACAATAGTCACAAACTTTTATTCTGAATTTGAAGTATTCACAAATGTGTAAAATGCCATTTACAGAAATACAATGACAGACACAAACTTGAAATATATTTGCACTTATTCTTACATTCACATTTGCAGTACGACCTCAATTAGACACTTGAACTTCTCAAATCTGTCACTGCGATTTCAAATTTCGCAGCTTGACTTTTGCTACTCTTTTCGCGATATATTAGAAGCAAAAGTAACTCGTGCACTTGCAACTCAGTGGGGGAGAGAGAGGGGGGGAGCGGGGTGGGGGTTGTTCAAACGAGACGTTTTATTGGTTGCCGCCTAGCCAATGAAATGGGACTTCTATTGTACGTGATGATG
Source organism: Chrosomus eos (assembly GCA_036326025.1). Taxonomy (NCBI): domain Eukaryota; kingdom Metazoa; phylum Chordata; class Actinopteri; order Cypriniformes; family Leuciscidae; genus Chrosomus; species Chrosomus eos. The sequence goes on from CM070818.1 coordinate 63,211,386, forward strand.
TCACAAAACCCGCGTCCTCTGGGACATTCTGAAACGCTAACACGGCTTATTGCTTTAGACTGATATAAAAAGAAAATATGAATATATGATTTTTATATGAAAAATATATGGTAAAATTTTAAGTGTAAATTTTAGCGTACAAGTACGAATATTTATTGTAAAAGTTCTCAAATTCACATCTACGTGCTCTCGAGTTTTGCTCCTCTTTTACCTTCAGACATCTCTGGCTTCTGATTAAAGGAGCATTGTGTAATATTCAGGAGGATCTGTTGACAGAAATGCAATATCATATACAAAACATCACTTCCTGTCGAGCACTGTAACTTCTTTTGGGTGCAATTCACAACCTCACCACTAGATGCCTCTAAAACTTACACACTGCACCTTAAAGTTTATAAACTGAAGATTAAATGTTATCAAAATGAAAATATATAATAAGTGTGAATATTATAAAGGTGAAGTAAGTGAGATTTTATGTTAAAAACTCAGTTTACTGTTCAGTGACTATTAGATTCATGGGGTTGTCTCTCCCAAATAGTGTAAAAAAGTAAAAAAAAAAAAAGAAAAGAAAAAATACAGAATTTTACGTTTATGGTTATGAAAAATGCAAAACTAGTATTTTAAATTTTGATATGAAAATATATATATTTTCAAAAACATGTACCTTCAGAAATAAGTATAATATGATGATTTGATGATCAAGAAACATTGATTCTTTTTTTTATTTATTATTATTTATTTTATTCTTTATTTTCAGTCTGTTGGGTGCAATTCACAACCTCACCACTAGATGCCGCTAAAACATACACACTGCACCTTTAAATTTATAACTGAAGATTACATTTTATCAAAATAAAAATATATAATAAGTGTTAAAGGTGAAGTAAGTAAGATTTTATGTTAAAAGTTCAGTGACTTTTAGATTCATGGGTTTGTCTCTCCCAAATAGTGTAAAAAAAGTTTTTAAAAAAAAAATGCAAAAAAAGTATTTGAAATTTTTATATGAAATATATATATATAAATATTTTAAAAACTTTTTACTCTAAATATAAAAATAATAAATTTTTTTTACTCTAAAACTGTGAGAAAATCAAAGCCATAAATCTAAACAAGTTGCGTTCAAATTTTGATATTCAAAAAAAGAGAAGCACAAGAGTGACTGTAGTTTTCAGGACCATTAGCCTTTTCGAATCTTGTCCCATGATTTATTTTTGTGTTCACATATCAAGTGCCAAAACCTTTAGCAAGTTTTTTATTTTTTATCACATTTTTAATTTTTTTTTCTGACACAAATAACCTAATTGAATAGTTTATGACAGCGCCCTCTACTGTATAACAGTGAGAACATGAAGTTCTGGAAAATACAGTCAATGGCGGGAAAGAGTTAAAACTGCAACGTACAAAACAAAGACATTTATATAGACATATCTCACGTTTGGTTTGATTCAAACTATTTTTATTTTTGCTGGAGAAAGTGAAATGAAAGATTTGTAAATGTTTATTTCAGAGCTTCTGGAAGAATGAGAAACTGAGGAGCTTCTATAAGGTTTTGAGCACAAACTTAGATGGACAGAACAAGTTTGTGTCGACAGTCGAGGGTGAGCGACAATCACATTGTAATATTGTTAAATATTATGACAATTTAAAATAAATGTTTTCTATGTGAATATACAGTAAAGTGTAATTTATTCCTGTGATCAAAGCTGAATCTCCATCATCATTACTCCAGTCTTCAGTGTCACATGATCCTTCAGAAATCACTATAATATGATGATCAAGAAAAAACTTGTGCATTACAAAATATACATATAACTCCATTGTTTGGGACATAAAAGGAGAGGATAAAGAGGAAAACATTGATTCTTTGATGAATAGAAAGTGTAAAAGAATAACATTTATCTGAAATACAATCTTTTGTAATATTATAAATGTCTTTACTGTAACTTTTTTTTATCAATTTAATGAATAAAAGTATTCATTTATTTCCCCCAAAAAATAAAATAAAAATTCTTACCGACCCCAAAATATTCTAATTCAAACTTTCTATCTAGGAATCCTGATATTAAAAATGTAAAAAACTGTTTTCAACACTGATAATAATCATAAATGTTTCTTGATCATCAGATCATCATATTATAGTGATTTCTGAAGGATCATGTGACACTGAAGACTGGAGTAATGATGATAAATTCAGCTTTGATCACAGGAATAAATTACACTTTACTATATATTCACATAGAAAACATTTATTTTAAATTGTCATAATATTTAACAATATTCCTGGGTTTTTTTTCATTGTTGAATTTTTAATCAAATAAATGCAGCCTTAGTGAAAAGAAGAGACTTCTTTAGAAAAGATTGAAAGACTGGTTGTGTGTGTGTGTGTGTGTGTGTGTCTTCTCTCACACACAGCGTATGATTTCCCCTTCTACGGGACTATATGGCATCCAGAGAAGAACTCGTTCGAGTGGAATCGTCTTTCTTTTACTCACTCGCCCCGAGCCGTCGAGACCGGCTTCTATTCCGCACACTTCTTCATCAACGAAGGTATATTATCATAATAATAATAATAATAATACGGCTTCTACACCGCACACTTCTTCATCAACGAAGGTATATTTATAATCATAATAATAATAATAATAATAATACAGGGTTTTACCAGCTGTTTATTATATTGATTTCTTATTATACTTCACCAGTTTATTGATTACATTAATAATTGACTGATCTAAATGTATTATCATTATTATTACTACTAATATATATTGTTATTAAATGACTAATTATAATATCTCATCCTATTATACTATTATTATAAATGACTAATGCTAATTCCATTATTATCATATTATTATTGTCACTATTATTATTGTTATTATTATGTATATTTATTATATTTACAGTAATATTTAGATTTCTCTGTTTATCACTACATAAATCAGAAAATACTGTCAACAGCCAAACATAAATAACTTTTCACAATTTTTTAATGTATAAAATCAGGAAAATTATTTCTGAACAAGCCCGTGAGTAAATCTTCAGAATATAGATCAGAATAAAAGTGTAAAGTGGAGATTTCTGGCTCGATGTCGCAGGAAAAACTTTTTTTTAAAACAGCTTTTAAAGATGTAATAGAAATCTACAGACGCAAACAGATCAAGTGAACTAAAACATACGTTTTCTTTCCAAAAACTCTCTGAAAAGCCCATAAACGTCCACATTGACGGAAAAGTGGTGTAATAAATGAACACATGATGAATAATGCGTTTGTTTTACAGCGAGGAAGAGTTTGCACAGTTTCTCCAGCGTGGAGGACGAGCAGAAAGCGCTGATCTATAACTATAAACCGGACATCCTGGACATCTCAGCTGCTTCACTCAGATCTATTACTTTAATTAAAGACATCTCTATTCATCTCATTATTATTGGGTTTCATTTACACAGAGGAACTGAAGATGATCAAGCAAACTCAATTATAATGGAGATGATTTTTGTTTTTTCTGAATTTAATAATTCACAATCAACACAAACAAACATTTGACATGTAAACAAACATGTACATATACAAAAACAAATCATGTAGAATCTGTAGTGTTAATAAAACATGTGCTCTGATGAAAACATTTACAGAAAAATAAAAAATTATGCAAAATACAAAGTCATATTCACTTCTTTTGACTCGTTCTTGACGTTAATAAAGTCGTTTCTGCGGTTGGAAAAAGACACAAGTGATGTTTTTATCTCTTAATGAACATTTATGTAATCATATGCACAAACTATAACCCACAACATACAGTGCAATGCTCAATCATATTAATAACTTTATAAAAAAAGTGACTCAAGTCTCAGTTTTTCTGTTAGAAACAGCAAATGCAACATTCTCATATTCTCATCTCTAATTCTCCCATAACTGTTGTACATTAACCCTTCAATCTATCATAATCTATAAACCTGTCTTTAATATTACTGTTGAGCCCCATAATCTATAAATCGGTCTTTAATATTACTGGTGAGCCCTAAAACACACATCCTTAAGAAACATGATTATAAATCATATTTGCTTTACCTAAATTAAGATCTTGAATATTAGGTCATTATGTTCTCATGTTACGCACAACTCAAAACATATGATTCACAGAACTTATACATTCACATTGCCTTGGAAGTTTGTGGTTTATGAAAACTGCAGAGAGCGCTCTGATTGGCTGTTGACCTAGCGCTGTGATTGGCTGTTATTCACTATATGGGTGAGAGTGTCTCTGTGATTGGCTGTTGACCTACTCTTCAACCTCTTGGCTGTTATCCTCTATATGGGTGAGAATGTCTCTGTGATTGGCTGTTGACCTACTCTTCGAGCTCTGGATTGGCTGTTTTGGGTGAGAGATGTCTCTGTGATTGGCTGAGCTCTGCCGAGCCACTGATGATGGCTTTTGGCTCTGAGAGTTCTGCTGTGAGTGTGTCTTGTTACCTCTACTCCCTTGAGCACGTGTGATTGGCTGTTTGGGTGAGAGTGTCTCTGTGATTGGCTGTTATCCTCTATATGGGTGAGAGAGTCTGCCTCTGTGATTGGCTGAGCTCGGGGTGCCAGACGTCCACGATGAAGATGAGTCTGAATCTTTCTGCCTCCTGCCAGACTTCATGCTCGAATGAGTCGTCGAATATTATTACTTTTCCTTCTTCCCACTCCCTGAAACACGATCAACAGTCACTGAATACATTGAGTTATCACACACATTAATTCCCCCCAAAAAAATACAAAAATAGACTATCCAAGTTTCATCTACTCGCCAATTTTTATTCACATTTGCTGCTTTTTTGAAACCTTTACTTCGAATTTTTCAGTTTCTAAACCCTTCGATATTTTAATGTTTTGCCGCTAGGGGGCGATGATCTCTGTGAACACTAGTGTAAGGAGAAACCAAGCTTTGAATCAATTGAATCAGTTGATTCGCTAAATGATTCCCTTTGGAAGCTCCACTCGCTGGCGACTCCTGCTGGTCAGAACAGTGTAAATGCAGTGGAAACTCAGTCAAAACATGCAGAAAAACGATACTCGGTTACTAACGTAACCTCGGTTCTCTCTAGAAGAGGGAACGAGTATTGAGTAAGCTAGCTTACGCTACAGGTAAAGTCATCTTTGCTCGAGATATTGAAGCCAAAAATTATCCTTAATATTGTATTTATTGTCAACGCAGTGCAGCAGCCAGCAGACTTAGAGCAGGCCATCATTGCGTGCTCACGTCACGTCCAATGAGAGTCATAGCCCGCCAAAATGTGGGTGGCTTAGCGTATAAAAGCCAGGCTCGTAGGCTGCGTCACTGGTTTCATCAGCTGAAGCAAAAAGCGCTTGTGGCACCTGCACGGTCAGGTTACGCAATACTCGTTCCCTCTTCTAGAGAGAACTGAGGTTACGTTAGTAACCGAGTATCGTTCTCTTGCGAGAGGTTCTCTCGTATTGCGTAAGCTAGCTTACGCTAAGGGAACCCATTGTCAACGCCGTGCGCGCCCAGCCTCCACTTCATGAGTCCCAGGGAATCCCGGGGAACATAGATAAGTGGGAAACAGGTGGCCAGCAATGCGGGCCAGCACATGTTATAAGCACATACAGGGTATACAGAGCGGTGGCGCCGGTCCATATAACTATTCAGAGAGAAGTCTGTGTATGATAATCTGGGCAGGACAAACACACTGCTCACACTGACAGAAGTCTAGCCTGCAAGGCGGGAACTTCCAGGTTATAAAACCTAACAAATGTGGACGGAGAGGCCCAGCCTGCACCTCACAAATGTCATGAATGGAAATTCGGCTGGACCAAGCCCACAACGAGGCTACGCCTCTGATGGAATGCTGCCCTGATGCCCAAGGGGCATTGCAGACCTTTAGACTTATAAGCAGATGTGATAGCTTCCACTATCCATCTGGACAGACTCTGTTTCGCGGCGGCGAGACCCCTGGTGCGCCCACCGAACGAGACAAAGAGCTGTTCCGAACGCCTGAAAGAGGCGGAGCGCGTAATGTAAACCCTCAGTGCCCTGACGGGGCAGATGTTTACGGGGCATGTGACTTACATTCATGACTTGGCCGCTGTGAGGCTGTTGCCGTGTAACAGAGCGGGCAGCGAGTAGGTGTGAGCACAGGTTTGTGGGCACATTCTCTACATCTAGCACTCGAGCGGCATTTGCCAGTTTTATGAGAGTGGGCTCTGTGAGTGTGAGAGACACGGGGGTAACGCGCTTGCGTGTAGGGGTGAACACTGAGATGTGGGCACATTGCTACACTTAGAGCACCACGGCATGAGCCGGATAACCAGACGTTATACTCTTGAGATTTTGCAGGCGAGAGGGTTGCATTACCGGCTCGTTGGCTGCCGAATACATCGCTGCAGTAGCCTTTTCTAAGGGGACTGACAGGGCGAGATGTTTTAATGGTGGTCCGGCCGCGGCGGGACTCAACCATCTTTTGAGAGATTTGTCTGGGTCGCCGTAGCAAAGGCGGTTGTGTGCAGGCGAGCGGGTTGTATTACCGGCTCGTTGGCTGCCGAATACGCCGCTGCAGTAGCTTTTGTAGCCTTCCTGGATTGAGGAGGAGGCAGAGTGATGAGAACTCGACCACTCCTCGCTGTCCGATGTCAGGATGGAACAGCTGTCACCTTGGTCCGTTCCTTCAGCTTTGTCCCCTGAGGCAGCGGCAGTGCGGGAGGGGCGAAGAAGGAGAGAGAGAAGCTGGCGGGATGTAACGTAATCCAGCGAGCTCCGGGGTGACAGTATCCACAGCGAAGGCCTCGAGTCGAGCGCGCAGGGTCTACTGCGGAAGCGCTTCCCATGTTCCGGGCCCAGGCAGAGAGCGCAGATCACATGGCGGTCTCCGGCGCTGGGCGGGGCTCTGCACGAGCCACAAGAAGTGCGAGGCATTTTTAGAAAAACGCCTACTTTCTTTTAGAAAGTAAGTGTCGCATTGGCGAACACAGAGGCAATAGCATTAAAGGGATATTTGTCGCCAGATGGCGTAGCTGGCACGGAAGGCTGAAGGCGGCGAAGACGGCC
>CM070818.1:63223431-63225931 GCA_036326025.1 Chrosomus eos
GGTCCAGTGTGTGGCCACACATGAGTTCCAGGTTGCATCACTGAAAACTTGATCTAAAAGAGGAAGAGAATGTTTCCTGGGTTTATATTAGTAGTCAACAGTGTGTGTTTGTGAGAAACGAGCACTGTAAAAGAGAAGAGTAATTGATTTCTGGGGATTTACCTGGCCTCTTTTGCAGCCAGTGGCTTCTGGGTAACGCTCCAACAAAGCACAGGTTTTAGGGACACTGCGACATGACGAAGCAGTCTTTCGACCTGAGAAAGAATAAACGTACATATTATGTGGTTTAAACGGTTAAATACACACACTTATGTGTGAAAATGCCCATCTTTGTGAGTATCCACGTAAACACACTGGGTTATGTCATGAGTGAATGTAAACAGGAGAGACAGAAAGCACACGTGTATCAGTGTATTAGATCAGTGCATTCACTCTTAAAGGTCCTCTAAGCGATGTCGGGTGACATCACTTCTTGTTGACGTTTAAAGTATTGTCAAACAAAAAGGAGGCTAGCTAGACCCTCCCTCCTCCTCATCCACACACTAACCCCCCAAACCATTCTTGTCTGTTATTGGCTGGAACAGTTTGTTATGTTTCGTAGAGCGGGTCGCTAGAGTTTGTTTTTGTAGCCGTTTGTGGAGGCTGGGGTGTCCGCAGAGACCGCGTTTTTTTACAGTGTGTTCAGGGGACAGGCAGCTAGCGGATAGTGAGGAGATGTTTGCTGTATGTGACAAAAAATGTTTTGGCCTAAAAAATGCATGACATCGCTTAGAGCACCTTTAAAGTAGCCTATAAACTGTTGATCAAACAACAAAAGAGAGAGAAACACACTCGCTGCTCTTCACTGAATAACTTCAGTAGCTTTAATAAGAATCAACATTTTAATGTACATGGTGTAGACTATGCAGTGTTTTTCAGTACATTTTATAAAGTTTACGTAGTATTTCTTATTTCTAATGCTCGTAGTTTTTCAGGTAAGTTGACTTCATTTGTGTCTTTGTTCTATTGTAGTTTTTTTGTTCTATTTTAGTTTTTTAGTCCTATTCCTTGTAATTAGTTTCTTTGTTCTTATTTTTTCACGTAAACTTGAGAGATTTGTTTTCTACTGTTATTTTTGTGATATTGAAATCGGTGGCGAGAATCATGAAATTTATCAGACTTTGTCCAATTTCTCAATTTTATATGGTATCAAATATTGTGATATGATAACCTAATTTAAAGCAAAAATAACTGTATTGTTAGGAAAAAAGGCTAATAATTCAAAATTAAGTACTGATAAACACCGTTTTGCAATGTTGAGAAATAAAGTTACATCTCAGTTAAAAAAGTCAAGGGCTGTTTTATTCTGACTATTATAAACAATGCAGGGGGCAATTCAAATTTGATTTGGAATCAATTAAACAAATTGCTGGGACAGGAACATAAAGACAGAAAACCTGTTGATCTTATGTTGGATGGGAAAAGTATTTCTGATCCAACTGTGGTTGCTACAGCTTTTAACAACTATTTTGTAGACTCTGTTGCATCTATTGCACAGGATTTCTCACACATAGATATTAGTAAGTGCCCTATCTTGTCGTCAGAGCACAGCCTTGTGTTTTCCAGCGCTTCTGAAAGTAATATAAAATCTTTAATCAGTTCACTTAATACTTCTAAAGCGAAATATGTCTTTGGTATGGATAATACAAAGTTGAAAGAATTAGGTTTGTTCCCATCACAAAAAATATAAATCAATCGATCTCTGTGGGGGAATTCCCAAATGCTTGGAAATTAGCTATTGTTTCCCCTTTATTTAAATCAGGAGACAGACAAATTATTCCAATTATAGACCTATTAGCATTTTGCCAGTAATATCTAAGGTTTTAGAAAAATAGGTGTCTCAACAGATTAGGGATCACTTGAATAACTCTGTATGTTCCCTTCATCCATTACAATTTGGATTTAGCGAACTGTTTTTTTATTGAAAATATTAAATCATTGCTTGATAGGCACAAGGTTGTTGGAGCTATTTTTTAAGATCTTAGGTAAGCCTTTGACACTGTTAATCAAAATATTTTACTGTCTAAACTATCTGATTTTACTCACTTAAGTGGGTAGCATCTTATCTTTTTCAACGATCTCAAATTGGCAGCTATCAATCAATGGAGTGCCTCAAGGGTCTATATTGGGCCCCCTTTTGTTTTGCATGTATATTAATGACTTGCCGCGGTCGTGACCAGAAGTGAGAGTTCAAATGTATGCAGACGACACTGTTTCATATATACAGTAAAAGCAGCAGTGGTAGCCAAACTTACAAATGCTATGGTTAAAATTAGTGAATGGTTAAACCACTGTAGCCTTAAGTTAAATCTTTCCAAAACAGTGGGTATGTTTTTTAGTAAAACCACCGACTCTGCAGTTGATCCGGACATTTTTATTACTGGTGAAAAAATTCAAATTGTTTCAGAATTTAAATATCTTGGTATTATCATTGACTCTAAACGTAAGTTTAATTCTCAGA
>CM070818.1:63228431-63268431 GCA_036326025.1 Chrosomus eos
CATACATACACATACACACACACGCACGCACGCACATACACACACACACACAGCCACGCACGCACACAAACAAACATGTACACACACACACACACGCACGGATGCATACATACACATTAACACACACACACATATACACGCACACATATACACACACAGACACGCGCACACGCACGCACACATATACACACACGCACGCACACATATACACACAGGCACGCACGCACAAACAAATATACACACACAAACATATACACATTTCCCTCACACACACACACACAGATGCATACATACACATATACACACACACACACAAACAAACACATATACACAAAAACACATATATATACACAAAATCACACATTCATACACACACACACACACACACCATGGAGAAAATATTAGTGAAGTACATGTTTGTATAAATCGTCGCTGTCGGGCGGAAACCTCATATCTCCATATTTCGCCGTTTTATTTCTTTTTTTTCATAAATCATTACTACTAATCACCATTTACATCCGTCTGTGTGTTTTTCAAATCTCTAACCAATGAAAAGTATTAAAAAGAGCATGTGACTGAATCTGGTAACTCCATTGGCTCTTCAGACTGTCAGTCAAACTTCATAACTCTGCCCACATTTGCAGCGTTTCTGCTTGTTTGCAATGCAATGTAAATAAAGAACTGCTTGTTTGAGTAAGAACAGAGTTCCCCTTCAGTCGCTCACGTTCGACGTGACGTTGACGTGACGACGTTAGGGGATCACTTCAGGGAGCCCTATCAACTTCGAGTGTCTACAGAACAAGCCAATGAACGTTGGCGTGCGTGAAACGCGTCACGCGCCCCGCCCCGCAGCGCGTGTATAAACAGGAAGCGGACGCACGCACTCATTGTCTTTCGCTTCGGAGCCGAGCTTTCGTTTTGACTCTGAGTTTCTGCAGACTGCTGCATCGATCGTTGAAGACTTCAAAGAGAATACTCTGTTCCAGTGCTGGTGTGACGGCGCGATCAGCGGTGGCCGCGAGCATTACAGCTCACAACTGCTGTTTTCACAGCATTGCTTGTGTGTGTGTGTGTCTGTATGTGTCGGTCTCGGTGGGCGTTCCTCTCGTGAGTGTGTACCCCGATTACACCGCGGCTATCCCTGGGTGCTTCAGCACTGAGAGAGTTATTTTTTCTCTTTATATTTTTTGTTTTCAACTAAAAGAGCAACACAAGCGTGACGCTGCGTCCTTTTCAGGATGACATTCCGCTTGTGCGTTTCTGGGTGCGGTTGTTCCCTGGCGCCAGCAGACGGCCACAATTGTTTGCCTCTCGTGTTTGGGCATTCAGCACGCTGAAGCAGCTTTTGTGAATAGTTCATGTTCTCATTGCGGGAATATGACTATGGCAGCGCTTAGATCAAGACTCGCTTACCTCAAGGGAGGTGCAGTCCCCTCGCCTATGCCCAGATCTAGTGTTTATTCTGGACCTCAGAATGGACCTACTTTTGCGCATGGTCATGGTGATCTGAGGATTACCGTGAGGGCTTCCCCGCCGAGGCAATCTCCGTGGGCCCCTCACGCCTCTCAAGCGCTGCCGCCGTTGGAGCCCCCAAACGAACGCACTGGCCCCTCTCGTTGTCGGCCAGCCGTGTCCTTTGGGGCCCCACCTGACGATCAGATGTCGATCGCAGCATCGGAGGGGGAGCTCAGTCCTCTGGAGATGAGGATTCGGCTGCGTTACCCCTCTCTGGGAGTGTGGCGTTGCCCGAGTCAGATCCAGAATGGGCGGCTATGCTTTCCCGGGCCGCCGAGAGGGTCGGGCTTGTGTGGAACCTCCACCACGTCCCGAGCCTTCTCGGTTGGACGATTGGTATCTCGGGGCGGGCCGTGCTGGTTCTCAGCGCTCCGCCCCAGTGCCATTCTTTCCGGAAGTGCATTAGGAGCTTACTAGGACGTGGAAGGCGCCGTATAGTGCCAGAAGCTGTCCTAGTGGCTCCTCCCTCCTCACCACCCTCGACGGCGGGGCGGCTAAGGGGTATGTGGATGTTCCCCGGTGGAGCGTGCCGTCTCGATGCAATTGTGTCCGGCGTCCGCTTCCTCCTGGCGGGGCAATCCACGCCTCCCGTCCAAGGCTGCAGAGCCTGTGGACAGGCTGCTTCTGCCCTCCATGCCATAGCGCTTCTACAGGTCCATCAGGCCCAGGCGCTCATTGACATGAACGAGGGTGGTTCTGACCCAGAGCTCCTCCGGGAGCTCCGTGTGGCAACCGACCTCGCTCTCCGAGCGACGAAGGAAACTGCACGTTCAGTCGGTCAGGCGATGTCCACCTTGGTGGTCCAGGAGCGCCACCTCTGGCTCAACCTCGCGGATATGAGGGACACCGATAAATGTCGGTTCCTGGATGCCCCTCTTCCCAGGTTGGGTTATTCGGCGACGCGGTCGAGAGCTTCGCCCAACAGTTCTCAGCCGCCCAGAAGCAGACGGAGGCCATCCGACACATCCTGCCCCTGCGGACCGCTGCTGCTCCCTCCGTCCGCCGGCCGCAGCTCCTTCGTCCGCTCGTCGCCGAGGTCGACCTCCTGCGGCGTCCTCCGCTCCCGCTAAGCCTTAGCAGCAGCAGCCACCATCCAGGCTTCGGCGTGGGGCAGGCCGCAGGAAGTTGACCATGCCCGTCCAGCCCGCTGCCAAACCAGGAGGCAAGCGCAGGTTCTAACGACCCTGAGACGGGCGACCCAGAGTGAATCAAGTTGCTCTTCAGGAGGTGGTGAAGGCACCGCTCCTTCCCCCGGTGGAGGGCCGGGTGGAGAATCTTTGTTTCCTTTTCTGTTCCGCCACTGACCCACGGGCCAGTGGTACCCTCATTTTCAACTAAAGAGCAATTCTGAAACCTCTGGGTCCCAAGAGGGCGCGCTTGGCGGTCGACGACGCTATGCCTTGTCACCCTCGAGCCCCTCTTCTTCGCCAGCGAGCAGCAGTGGCTGTGTTCTGGACGCACTGACGCTTCCGCACACTCACTCTGCCATTCGACGGAAGCAGGTACGTGTTGCACCACACACTCAGACCCCACTCCGGGCCGCTATGCCGTCCGAGTCGGGTCCCTGCATTCCGCCGCGCTGCCCCACCCCGGGTATGTCTGTGGTGCCGTTGATTCCGCTTGCGCGGTGTCTGGGAGCCTGGCTAGCGCTTCCCAGCCCGTCTCGCTGGCTCATCCGTACTGTCAGACTCGGCTATGCGATTCAGTTCGCCCGGCGTCCCCCTGTATTCAGGGGCGTTCTGTTCACCCGTGTTCTGGCGGACAGTGCCCCTGTGCTCAGGGCAGAGATCGCAGTCCTACTGGCGAAGGACGCGATCGAGCCGGTCCCTCCAGCCGATATGAAGACGGCCTCTACAGCCCGTACTTCATTGTACCCAAGAAAGGCGGTGGGTTACGGCCAATCTTGGACCTGCGTGTCTTGAACCGGTCCCTTCAACAGACTGCCCGTTCAAGATGCTTACGCAGAAACGCATTTACAAATGCATCCGTCCCCAAGATTGGTTTGCAGCGATCGACCTGAAGGACGCGTACTTTCATGTCTCGATTCTCCCTTGACACAGACCGTTTCTTCGCTTTGCGTTCGAGGGACGGGCATATCAGTACAAAGTCTTACCCTTCGGGCTGGCCCTGTCACAACTGGCTTATTCTCGCCCAGTCGAGAGAGCAGTTGTGCGAACACAGGGACATGGTGCTCAGTCACCTCAGCCATAGGGCTTCGGGTCAACTGGGAAAAGAGCAAACTCACCCCCGGGCAGAGGATCTCTTTTCCCAGTGTGGAGTTGGACTCGATCAACATGACAGCGCGCCTCACCAAGGCCCGCGTCCAGTCAGTGTTGAACTGTGTGAGCACGCTCAGACGCAGAACAGCGGCTCCACTGAAACTGTTTCAGAGGCTCCTGGGGCATATGGCATCTGCAGCCGCGGTACGCCGCTCGGATTGCTTCATATGAGGCCGCTTCAACACTGGCTCCACGGTCGAGTCCCGAGATGGGCGTGGCAGAGCGGCTCGTGCCGGGTCCAAGTGACTCCGCACTGTCGCCAAACTCTCAGCTTGTGTCGGACCCTTTGTTCCTGCGGGCAGATGTTCCCCTAGAACAAGTGTCCAGGCATTCTGTGGTCTCCACGGATGCCTCTGCCACCGGCTCGGAGGCCACGTACAACGGGCATGCAGCTTCAGGTCTGTGGACGGGGCCTCAACTGCATTGGCACATCAACTGCCTCGAGTTGTTAGCAGTACATCTTGCATTGAGCCGCTTCAAAATGCCGCTACAGCGCAAGCATGTGCTGGTCCGTACGGACAGCACTGCGACCGTTGCGTACATCAACCGTCAGGGTGGTTTACGGTCCCGCCGCATGTCACAACTCGCCCGCCATCTCCTCCTTGGAGTTAGAAGCATCTGAGGTCGCTTCGTGCCATTATATTCCTGGCCTGCTCAACCGTGCAGCCGACGAGTTCTCACGGCAGCAGGTGCTACCGGGAGAGTGGCGACTCCATCCCCAGGTGGTCCAGCTGATTCAGGCGCTTCGGGACCGCACAGGTAGATCTGTTTGCCGCCCGGACACGTCTCACTGTCAGTTGTTCTATTTCCTGACCGAGGGGACCCTCGGCACGGATGCTCTGGCACACAGCTGGCCCCCGGGCCTACGCAAGTATGCGTTCCCCCAGTGAGCCTTCTTGCACAGACCTTGTGCAAAGTCAGGGAGGACGAGGAGCAGGTCTTGTTAGTTGCACCGTATTGGCCCAACCGGACCTGGTTCCCCAAACTTGTGCTCCTCGCGACAGCCCCTCCCTGGCCCATTCCTCTGAGAGAGGACCTGCTCTCTCAGAGACGGGGCACCCTGTGGCACCCGCGTCCAGACCTCTGGAAACTCCATGTCTGGTCCCTGGACGGGACGCGGAGGTTCTAGGTGACCTACCCCCAGCGGTAGTTGACACCATCACTTCCGCTAGAGCCCCCTCTACGAGGCGCCTTTATGCTCTGAAGTGGAACCTATTCGTTGACTGGTGTTCTTCTCACGAGGAGAACCCCCGAACTTGCTCGGTCCGAGCCGTGCTTTCCTTCCTGCAAGATGGGTTGGAGCGAAGGCTGTCTCCCTCCACCCTTAAAGTGTATGTTGCCGCCGTTGCCGCACATCACGATGCAGTTGAAGGTAAGTCGTTGGGAAAGCATGACCTGATCGTCAGGTTCCTGAGGGGAGCAAGGAGACTAAATCCTCCTCGCCCACTCTCTATACCCTCTTGGGATTTGTCTCTGGTCCTTTCGGCACTTCAGAGACCACCCTTCGAGCCCTTGCAGTCAGCTGAGTTAAAAATTCTGTCCTGTAAAACAGTACTCCTGGTTGCATTGGCCTCCATCAAGAGGGTAGGGGACCTGCAAGCATTTTCGGTCGACGAATCGTGCCTGGAATTCGGCCCGGCTAACTCTCACGTGATCCTGAGCCCCCGGCCCGGATACGTGCCCAAGGTTCCTACCACTCCCTTCCGGGACCAGGTGGTGAACCTGCAAGCGCTGCCTTCGGAGGAGGCAGACCCAGCCCTGGCTTTTCTCTGTCCCGTCCGCGCTCTGCGTCTGTACGTGGACAGAACGCAAAGCCTCAGGACCTCAGATCAGCTCTTCGTCTGTTACGGAGGCCAGCAGAAGGGTAAGGCTGTCTCCAAGCAGAGGATGGCCCACTGGTTAGTGGATGCCATCGCCTTGGCTTACGAAGCCCAAGGCGTGCCTTGCCTGCCCGGGTTGAGAGCCCACTCCACTAGGGGTGTCGCTTCTTCTTGGGCGCTGGCACACGGCGCCTCGCTGACAGATATCTGTAGAGCTGCGGGCTGGGCGACACCTAACACGTTCGCTAGATTTTATAGCCTACGTGTTGAGCCGGTTTCTTCCTGTGTGCTCGCTTCAACCAGCCGGTAAAACCGAAGTTTCCGCTCTTGTGTCGGCTTGCTGCGCCACTCCCCTCCACATGGAGCGGATACGTGTGCTTTTTTGCTCCAGTCGAGTTCCCCACTCTGGCGAACCCTGTGAGTTCCTCCGCACCCCTCCGGCAGTCGGACGTTGCGGAGCGTCCGACGCCAGGCCTAGTGCTCGTATGCCTGTGTAACTTGTGCTAGGCTGGGGTCCATATGTGGTGATTCCTGCGGCGATCCCATATGAGTATTCTTCCACGACCAGCTCCCTGCGGTGAGCCCGTGTCTTTCCCTTGGCAGAGTCCGCTCTGCCGTCACTGTCTGGTGTAGCCTCCCCCTTCTCAGGCTGGAGCCACCCCAGTGACATTCCATATGTCGCACTGCCCTCTGGCCAGTCCATATGTGTATCCTCCACATGTTACCTCCCTTCGGGCAGGATGTGGCTTCCGCAGCGTCCCTCTCCCCTGGAAAGGCACGCTTTCCAGTGTTATCCAAGAGTTCACGGTGTGGGTATATGGAACAGCAGTTGAACTCCCTCTACGCAGATCTTCCGCCCCAGCAGTTGGGGGTCTGAGAGTCTTGCGTAGGGCGCTGGATGTGGCAGCAACCGATGGCGTTTTCCATGGGATCCCCTAACGTCGTCACGTCGACGTCACGTCGAACGTGAGCGACTGAAGGGAACGTCTCGGTTACTGATGTAACCCTCGTTCCCCGAAGGAGGGAACGGGAGACGTGACGTCCCGCTGCCACAGTTGCTGACCATCGCTGTACGGCCGACTCAATCTCGGCTCCTCAGCGAAAAACAATGAGTGCGGCGTCCGCTTCCTGTTTATACCCGCGCTGCGGGGCGGGGCGCGTGACGCGTTTCACGCACGCCAAACGTTCATTGGCTTGTTCTGTAGACACTCGAAGTTGATAGGGCTCCCTGAAGTGATCCCCTAACGTCGTCACGTCGACGTCACGTCTCCCGTTCCCTCCTTCGGGGAACGAGGGTTACATCAGTAACCGAGACGTTTTCTTCACTCCAGAAACAGCATTTAATGTCGAGTCACGGCCAATACTGTCTTAAATAGCCTTCATCTTTAATAACACGAGATTTCGGCCAAATGACAGAACAAACTCATTGCCACCTTGATTATGGTAAAATGTTAATAATATAATGACATATATCAAATATCAACTTTAACAACACAGTGTTTAATTATTTAAAAAACAGTGTTTTCTCCACTTCCTGAAAAGTAGTGTTTTTGGAGATACGAGGTTTAGAGACAGCGATGATATGTTTGCATATTTGTGTGCATGACATCAGAATTACCCTCAGGTACGGGATGCTCTCTGCAATCTTGTTTTCCGATTTCAGAATGAACCCATAATGCACTTTAGCAAACCCATCATGAGGAGCAGCAGCTAAAACCTGAAGAAGAGTTCAGAAGCGGGATTAGTAATGCACTGATCACATCGCTGAACCTGACAACACTACAGTGACCTCTGACCTCCTCGTATATGCGCTTTGCACTCTTGTTGTCCCCCAGGAGCAGATGTGCCACTCCCAAATCATTCTTTAAGCTGATGTCTTCTGGGAAAATCTGAACTAGCTTCTCCAAAGTCGCTAAAGATCCTCTCGTACGACCTGGACAGGAACACACAACCGCTCAGGTTTCATTAAAGGTACAATATGCAGGATTTTTCGCCACCAGGGGTCGCTAAACTCTTACAATAACACAGGCGTATATTGATGACGTATATTCCGTATTAAGCGTAATTATGGATCTTGTCGTCAAGCTGATGATCTTTTATGAATGAGTGAATACACTGATGTTTTTAACATGACTGTGGTGAAGCAGGAGCGATTGCTAGACGTACACCAGCGCCACACGCAATGCCAGTCCCGCGGATATAAAGGAATAAGGACATTTCATTCTACCCAACTACACACAAGTGCTGAATTAATACTCACACAGGACAGTTTATTAGAGGAATGAAGCTTGAGGTAACCCAGCGCTGTTTCACTCGCTCTAACAGTTACACTATCACACTAAACGCATTTGAGTGTGTTGAATGTTGTTAGTTGGGTCGTTTGTTGGCTGTATGAGACTAAGTAAGCTAGATCAACATTAGAATAACATACAGATCATATTCTAACATTTCATCATGTTGAACTAAATAACATTGATTAGTTTTATGTACATTTGCTCTCCTGTCTAATAAAGTACATGCAACACTCGCGTTTCTGTCGAGTGGAAGTTAGTCGTGGACGTGGAGCTCTCGCATCTCGAAACATGTTGATCTTCGTTTTAGTCTTTTTGTGTCTCAAAGTCTGCTTGCCATGGTCCATAATGTTTGAACAAAACAACAGCGTGAGCGTCCTGCTAGGCATAACTGGCATAACCCAGTTGTCATCGTCTGTCGCCATGGTTACTGTTGCAGTACGAGCGCAAACAATGGTGGAAGCCGAGGCTAACGCGGATATGACTGGCGACTCCTCACCGCTGCTCACACGCCCCGTTTCCTTGGTTAAAATCACAATTTTCTCACGATTTACAAATAGTTGGAAACATTTAGGATATTGTAAGTAATCAACTAAACAAAATATATATCATTGGCCTAGTGGTTTTTAGATATTTTACTGCAAAAATCCTACATATTGTACCTTTAAAAAATCTTCATTTATGTTTGAATGTCTTCTGAACGGAGGCGGAGCAGAAGCTCATTTGCATTCAAAGGGACACACACATGAACAACGTGTTTTTGCTCGCACCCAAAAAGGGGCAAATTTGAGAAGCTATTATAAATGATCTGGGGGAATTATGAGCTGAAATTCTGGGGACACTGTAGATTTATATTTATATAGATTCATAATGTCACCTTTAAGGGTTTGGAATGACGTGAGTAACTGATGGCAGGATTTTCATTTTTGGGTGAACTGTCCGTTTAAGGGTCCTGAAAACTCTTGCTAAAACAAGCGCCACTATTAAGATCTCGATGTAGTTTAAGCGAAATCGAAGAACAAACTGGTGTGTCGTCATTTTAAACAAAATCAGGCCAAAAAAAAGTTAATTTGGGGAGTCGAAACAGCTCATTAAAACTGGCTGGTAAACCCCTCTGAACTCCCATTGGTCCGTGTGGTGATGATGTAATAAGTGGGTGTGGCTCTGAGGCTCCGCCCACTTTGAGGTGTAAATCTTCTCTGGTTCATTTCTTCTGTTCAGTCCGTAATAACATGAACACACTTGGAAGACGCTTTATAGTAGAAACTGAAGCTGTGATTGTAATTAAAAGCGACACTTACACTGTTTTTCATGTTTAATACTGCTGCTGCTTTAAATGCATCTATTGTGTATAATCTATGTGCTGTATAAATAAAGGTGACGTTATGATCAGATGCGTTCTGAACTGCTGTTTTCTCACCGCTGTCATTTTTGTTGTCGTTGTTGTTTATTTTGTAGGCACATATTTACAGTTGTGGATAAATTATTGGCACCCCTGGTAAATATGGCTGTAAAAATAAATCTGCATTGTTTATCAAACTTTTCATTGAAGTAAAAGAATTGAAAGTGAAATTTTTCACATTATAATTTTTTTTTTTTCCTCCTAAACAATTCTGACTAGTAACAGTAAACCTTCCCTGTGAGTACAACAGGCCTTTACTAACTGGATTGTAATGGAAAGAAATGAAGAGTGAAAGTACAGTACCCAAGAACTGCTGTCGGTCGGCTCGTCTCTTCAGCGAAGCTTTGACCAGATCAGGAGGAGCGTCTGCGAGATCAGCAGTTCTCTGTAGTGTTCACAGCCTTCAGAAGCATCTCATTACTGCGCTTCTTCTCTGCAGAGTCATCTTCTGCCTGCACACACAACACACACACACACACACACACACACACACACACACACACACACACACACACACACACACACACACACACACACACACACTCAGAAACACACTCTGGGAACAGCTTTCTACTGAAGAATTGATCATAATGTTGCGTAAACTGGAATAGCCATGTTTCCATCCTCTTATTTTCATGTGCATTTTGGGATATCGCAATTGATGGAAACACCATCAATGTGCATAAATTATAAAAACGTGCATAAAAATCAATTGAGGCGGATACATTTTATATCCAGTGACACAACATGTGCATAAACTACGATTTACTGAATGAATCCCTCAATAAATCCCACAAAAACTCATGTGGCTTTTTCTCAGCGTCAGCTGTGATTGGATAACTGGAGTAACCAGTGGACCAATGGCATCGCAGCGTCTCTAATGTTGTTTGGTGTTTCTGAAACGCTGGAGTCAAAGTGTGTGATCAGAATGATTGGGTTTAATTCCCTCCAGAAGCGTCTCACACACACACACGAGTGTGTTCCCGAACACCAGCATGCGTTTCGTCTGACGCTCGACACACACTCGTTTATGATGAGGAAAAAGAGCCAGATTGCAGAAACTTACAGTTTTATTACTGATATTTGGACCAGTTTCCCATGAAGTGCCGATTTTGTTCTCTTGAACACATGGAATGGAAACACTGATTTATTCACTAATGTTTTATGCGATATTACATTTTTGCACATAAGTTAAATTTACAACTTTGGATGGAAACATATCTGACGTTAATGTTCATGCTAATGTGTTACCTGGGCTTTACCGTATCGGCACCTCGGACTATGTGGGAATTTCTGGACAAGAGCTTCAAAAGCTCGGAGAGATTCCTCAACTTTGCCCTGAAAAAAAGACAGACTTCTATTATACGGTCAACAAATTTAACAAAAAACGCTTATTCTGCCAGTTTAGTATTCGCTGTTACCTTCTTGCGTAATTTCTCTGCAGCGTTGATCTCAGATTTGATTGTTTTGTCAAATTTATTAAGAAGTTTTGGTTTCTTCTTTTTGGCTGTAAAAAAATCAACATAGCATTAGGTTTAATTGAAAACAACTTAATAAAATGTAGTGTGTTATTTTTCAAAATGAGTATCTAGATCAGCAAATTCATCTTGAAAACAAATTACAGCCTTTGTTTAAATGCTTTTAATTGGAGTAGAAACATTTATATTATTAAAAAGACATAAAACTGACTTGTGCAATTTAATTTGGTCAATTTAAATCAATGTGACTAATTAACTAATTAAACTTTTTTTTAAATAAAATTTAAATTTCAGTGTTAAATTTAAAAATAAAGTTTAATATTAATGCAATTATAGAAAAACAAAATTAAAACAATTAACATTTTTGGCCAAGTGAATCCTGAAGTTTGTGTTTCAGCCCAGAGTTTAACAGCATTAAACATCTCTACACACACCTTCTGTTTCTCCGGCGGACTCTTCTGCTGATCCTGCTTTCTCAGTCGGAGACTCAGGAGTGAAGTCAGATTTCTCCACAGACTCGGCCGACTCTAATGAAGGTTCAGGATTGGGTGGAGATTCGTGTGGAGAGTCTTTACAGGACACACATTTTGAAATTTGGCATATACAAATAAATAAATAAACAAATAATACATGAGTAATGAAATATTTCTCTTACCTTTGTTTTCACCAGGCAGAAATTCTGCATGTAACTCTGAAATGACAACATTCATACTTTTGTATATTAAAAGCCTTAAAATCATAAAGGTGTCTCCTTAGCCTTTAAGAAAATACTGATACCAATAACCGATAATTCTTTATATCTGAAGGCCGATATATTAGCCGATAAATCTAAATCCAAATTTTTATATAATTTTTGAGAGCCTGATTACAAAAACAAAAGTCTCACCATTAAAACCCACATCTTAAGGCTCGTACACACCGGGACGAATATCGGCTCGCGTTATTCGTCAGCGTTTTTCAACGCGTTTTTTGTGTTCACACCCAAGCGTTTTTCGCTGACGATGAGCCGAGTGAACATGCAAATTCATTCCCTGACATTAGATGGCGCTTAATGTACAGAAATACCCTGGTCCACAAAGTGCTTCTGACACTCGCTTGTCACTCAGAAGAAGAGAGCAAGTTTGTCGCGTTTGTCACACAGTTCTTTATTCTCGTTGGTGTCTCTTTATATTGACAACAACAAGACCAGCAGCTCTACATTCATCTGGCCTTGCATCTTCCTCGTCTTATTTCTTCCCGGCAGAGTGTAGTAGACGGACGCTGTGTATCTTCTTCGCCATTACGTATGTGTGCTCGGCAAGACCGTTTTGTGTTTGAGCGCCCCCAAGTTGTGTTTTACTGTAACTTCAGAAGCTCCAGACACGTGAGCAAAAGCGCCAATCTCATTGGTCGGATAGTTTTTGACGCGGCGCGTCAAACTGAAAAAACGAACCCGAGGCGTTTTTTTTAAAATGACGCTTTTACGCGCGGCGTTTTACGCGTCGGTGTGAACACTCACATTGGTGCCCTTTGTTTAGTCACGAGGCGTTAAACGTCGGCGAATAACGCGTGCGAAATTCGTCCCGGTGTGAACAGGCCTTTAAGCACACAATCATAATGATGTTCTCATGATATTTTTATGCAGCCGATATGACACACTTGCGCTGCACATTTACTGTATTTTCCTTTTTTCAAAGTGATTCAAATCATATTTCAAGCAATTCAAAACTATCATGTTGAACAGTCGCATCTAAAGTGTCTCAGTTGAAGGAAATAATACATTATTATCAGCTTTAATATATCGGACAAATTATATTATCCGGCTGATAACGATAACATTAAAATTGAACATATATCGGCCGATACAGATATGGTGGATGATATATCGTGATATATCCCTAGTTTACCGTTCTTCTGATGAATCTGGAAAGGGATAAAGAGATTTTTGACACAGCAAAACGTTGCAAAGAGATAAGGGACATTTTTCATAAAGTGCCCTTATCTCCGAAACACAACGTTCAAACTTGAGAAAGTTTTAATCAAAGAAAGTTGATGCATGAACTTAAGAACATTGTAAAGACACACATCATGTTGCATGAGATTCAGTCAATAGGGGGCGCTATATAAACAAACATCAAATTTCAGCAGCTTTTAATGTCAAATCTAAATGGTCAACCATTATGAAATTTGGCAGATATGTAGAAGGTGTCCAGATTAAGTTGCGTTTTAAATTTGGTGACAATCAGTCATAGGGTGACGCTGTAATTAAAAAATTAAAATCAAAATGAGTCTCTCTCCTGATTCCTTCAGTGCCCCTAAATCAGTTTACATCTGTGCCATGAACACGCTTGGCTCCGATCTAGCTTCTAGCTTCTAAATTTATTCTTATTCTCAATAGGGAAACAAGTACTGAAGGCGCTGGAACCCGATTGAGTTATTACTGATTTAAGTGAGCCATAAAAGTGAATGGGCATCAGAGAGTAAATTGTAGAGACTCCAGACACTAGGTAGCGCTATAAGACCATTTTTTATTTTGGATATTCACTCTGGAACCATCAAGGTGTATTTTGAGCTGAGTTTTCCCACTGGTGTAATTTACATTCTGTAGGGATTTAGTCAAAGATTGAATATCTGTGGCTGGTTGCAGAGACGGCTTAGACTAGTCTTAAAAAGACTGCTTTTAACTTTTAAAAGAGTTGCAAAAAAGTAGATAGGTCTAATTTGAATAGGAAAAGTAAGACTGATTACCTTTACTAAGTCTTACTGTTAGTTGATCAAACTAATTATTAAGACACGTAGAGACTTCACATAGTGGCCAAGTTTATGCAACTGGCTCCGAATTCTTTACCATCTATAACTTTTTACGCCACTTTTAATCTTCAGAAAATGCTTTTTCGAACTCCTCCAAGGCTGTTGGTCCAATCTTCAGAATATTTTGCACACAGTAACTAGTTATCAAAAGACTGAAGTGTAGCAAAGACATAAGCATAACAAAACTTGTAAAACTGCACCTATTGGGGCCGCTACCACTGACGTTCCAGCATATCAGTGAAAAACATCCTAAACTATTCTCCAATATGACAATACATTTCAGTGATTAATAACATTAAACGTGAATGGCTTACCATTACAAAAATGGATATAATTGTACATTGTGTGAAAACGACTGAATGTTCCAAATTTTGTGAATATCTGTTGCAATGGGCTGCTATGATTTCACTATGATTTCGGCCACACCCTGAATCCAAGATGGCAGAAACTATGTTTGTCCTGTATTGTTTGTTTCTTGTTTGGAATCTCTTTTAAATATTATTTTTAACCTTTAAAATTACATCATATGGGCTTCTAAGCATACTGGGTGGATTACGGTGTTCCGTTGTGGATTTTACTCGCTTGTTTCCTGGTACTTTTGGACCTCTGGATCTCTGCACCACTGACTCACAGTTTGCACCATTCTGTAGAACAGCAAGAGGTACATCACCACCACATCTGTGTGTTTGCCTCGGATGGGCGAGAGAAACCTCAAAACTCCTTGATTGACATTGAGGCACAGTACTGTGTTTTTTTTTTTTTTTTTTTTGGGGAATGTCTTCAAACTGGATTTGCTGGAGTCTTTTTGTGTAGCTTCGCTAGCATCGGCTACATACCGGCTAGTAGCCTTTTTTTGTACCTTTGCTTACTCTACATCCTCGTTTTGTCCTTGTTTTGCTTTGCCTACGATGCCCGCATACTTGCGTAACTAACGCCGACCAGCGTTAGCTAGCCAACAGTTAGCTAACCAGCTACATCTAGCGGCCTCCACCTATTGTTTGAGTCAGCCGGATAGCTTTCTCCCAGATCCACCTGCAAACCTGTGCAGCACACCACCACCAGCCCAGCGGCCTTAGGTCTTTCCACTGCTCTATCGGACTCTTCATAATACAACCGGACTTCTCCACCGTCCCACCGGACATTGGCTGCCGCGTACCACCGGATCATTACAGCCAGCCAACTACCTGGAACGGATCCGACAAACGGCTAAAGAGTTACGGCTAGCGGCAGTGTTCAGGACCTGGCTCATAGCTTCTCCCTTGCCGACGTTGGCTAACATCACCGCGACTGTTTCCAGGTCTACTCTACGTGTTCACCGGACCTTCACCAGACATTTATCTCATTACACAGCCGGAGCATCACAGCTAGCTCACCCCGGCCCGCCGATTTGCCGTGGTAGCATACCACCTGCCGGAGGACAATAACAACATAAATCACGGTACTGTTTCTGTCTGTTGGCTAGGCCCTAACACCGATTACTGTCCTTGCTCAGTCCTAGCTATTACCTGCGACTTCCTGCTTTGTTTACACCACATTATGTCGTGTTTTCTGCTGTTTTTGTTTTCTTTTATCGCCCTACTCTCATGTAGTTTACTTAACCACCTCTGCTTCAACTATGCTAATTTCTTACTTTATTGACTACAGAGCCAGGCACCTCTGGCATATCTTATCTGTCTAGAGATGCAATCTCTTTCTTTACTACCTTACACTTAGGTTTACCTCAGCTGAACACTCATATGGTTATACCCCTGGCTTCCCACACTGCACTGCAGTTAGTGTATTAAATCTGATGCCCATTTCCCTGTATAATGCTACTCACTGCTCCAAACGCCCAGTCCTTAAAGCCATGTGCCACACTCTTATTTTACTTCTCCTTTGTTCAGCTGGAGATGTAGAGCTCAACCCTGGCCCTGAAACCCCTAGTGCCTTCCCTGAGCCCCAGGCAATCTCCTTCACCGACTTCTGTGATCGTAAAAGCCTTGGGTTCATGCACATCAACATCAGAAGTCTACTCCCAAAGCTAGACTTACTTACAGCTCTTGCACTTCAGCCAACCCTGACATCCTAGCCGTATCCGAATCCTGGCTTAGGAAGTCTGTTAACACCTCGGAAATAACAATCCCCAATTATAATACCTTTCGGCAAGATCGAGCTACGAAAGGTGGTGGAGTAGCAATCTACTGCAGAGATAAGCTACAGAGCTCAGTCATCTTGTCCAGATCTGTACCCAAACAGTTTGAGCTTTTACTTTTAAAAATCCAGCTATCACAAAACAATGCTATCACTGTTGCTGCCTGCTACAGACCCCCTCAGCCCGTGCAGTGCCCTTGA
This sequence comes from Chrosomus eos, assembly GCA_036326025.1. Taxonomy (NCBI): domain Eukaryota; kingdom Metazoa; phylum Chordata; class Actinopteri; order Cypriniformes; family Leuciscidae; genus Chrosomus; species Chrosomus eos. The sequence goes on from CM070818.1 coordinate 63,244,338, forward strand.
CTCCATATGCGAACTCATTGCCCCACACCTATCCTCTGAGTTTTTATTGCTTGGTGACTTAAACTGGGATATGCTTAACCCCCCAGTTAATTTACTTTCTAAGCTTGATGCACTCAACCTCACACAGATTATAAATGAACCTACCAGGTTCAACCCTAAATCAGCAACGAAGGGAACCCTCATAGACGTTGCCCTGACTAATTTGCCCAGTAAATATACCTCTGCTGTTTACAACCAGGATCTCAGTGATCACTGCCTTATTGTCTGCGTCCATAATGGGACCGGGGTCAAACGACCACCCATCATCACCGTCAAACGCTGTCTAAAACACTTCAGCGAACAGGCCTTTCTAAATGATCTGAACACTATTTCTTGGTTAAACATTAATCTCATCCCATCAGTAGAGGACGCTTGGCTGTACTTCAAAAGTGAATTTCTCTCTGTCCTAAATAAGCATGCCCCTTTTAAAAAGTTCAGAACGAAAGATAGATACAGTCCTTGGTTCACCAGAGAACTGACCTCCCTCAATCAACACAAAAACACTCTGTGGCGTACCGCGCTAGCCTCAAACAAGCCCTGCGATATGCAACTTTTTAAAGAAGCTAGAAACCGATATACTCAGGTAGTTAGGGAAACAAAGGCCCACTTCTTTAAACAGAAATTTGCTTCCTGCCACACCAACTCCAAAAAGTTTTGGGACACTGTTAAATCTCTGGAGAATAAAGTCACCGCTTCCCAACTTCCTACAGCCCTAAAATTAGATAATACTGTTACTACAGATAAGGTTAAGATATTAGAGAACTTTAATAAGCATTTCGCTGAAGCCGGCCACGCCTTTCATCTAAATACTCGCCCCCAAGCTAGCTCCCTTAGAACCACAACACCCCGGTGCCCAGCCCCTATGGGGCGGCAGTGGCTAAGTGGTTCATGTAGATTGTCTACAAACCGGAAGGTTGGTGGTTCAATCCCCGGTTCCACTTGACCAAGTGTCGAGGTGTCCATGAGCAAGACACCTAACCCCGGCTGCTCCCGACGAGCTGGCTGGCGCCTTGTACGGCTGACACCGCCGTCGGTGTATGAATGTGTGAGTGAATGGGTGAATGAGAGGCAAAAATTGTAAAGCGCTTTGGTGGCCATTGGGTCTATGAAAGCGCTATATAAATGCAGTCCATTTACCATTTTTACCATTTTTACAGACAGCCGATGTACTGAGAGAGTTGCAAAAGCTGGACCCATACAAATCAGCTGGGCTGGATAATCTGGACCCATCTTATCTTAAATTATCTGCAAATATTATTGCTGCCCCCATCACCAGTCTATTTAACCTTTCTCTCTTATCTTCTGAAATACCAAGAGATTGGAAATCCGCCGCAGTCATTCCTCTGTTCAAAGGAGGAGACACCCTTGATCCCAACTGCTACAGACCAATATCCATCCTACCCTGTCTTTCCAAAATTTTCGAAAAACTGGTTAACAAACAAAATGTCAGTCATCTGGAATCCCACCACATTCTTTCTGCTATGCAGTCTGGTTTTCGTGCTGGTCATGGCTGCACCACGGCGACCCTAAATGTCCTGAACGACATCATAGCCACCATTGATAAAAAGCAGTAGTGTGCAGCCGTCTACATCGACCTGTCCAAAGCTTTTGATTCGGTTAACCACCGTGTTCTCATCAACAGACTCAATAGCCTGGGCTTTTCCCATGACTGCCTCGCCTGGTTCTCCAACTATCTCTACGACAGGGTCCAGCGTGTTAAATCAGATGGCCTGTTGTCGGGACCGATGCCTGTCTCTATGGGGGTGCCACAAGGCTCGATTCTCGGGCCGACTCTATTCTCCCTCTACATCAACGATGTGGCTCTTGCTGCTGGTGACTCTCAGATCCATCTTTATGCAGATGATACCATCCTGTACACGTCAGGCCCTTCGTTAGATACTGTGCTCAAAAATCTCCAGGAGAGTTTCAATGCCATCCAACATTCCTTCCAAAACCTTCAGTTATTACTAAATCCTGGTAAAACTAAGTGTATGCTTTTCAACCGAACACTGCAAACACCTGTCCCTCTACCTAGCATCACCACGCTGGATGGGTCTGAGTTAGAATATGTTGATACATATAAATACCTAGGTGTCTTGTTAGACAGCTCTCTCTCCTTCCAGCCGCACATTAACAAATTAAGATCTAAAATTAAATCCAGAATCGGCTTCCTCTTCCGTAACAGGGCCTCCTTCACTCATGCGGCCAAACTTGCCTTGGCAAAAATGACTATCATTCCAATGTTCGACTTTGGCGATGTCATCTATAGAATAGCCTCAAACTCTCTGCTGAAAAACCTGGACGTGATCTACCATAGCGTAATACGTTTTGTTACAAATGCCCCTTACAACACCCACCACTGCAAGCTTTATGCATTAGTCGGCTGGCCGTCACTAACTACTCGGCGTTTAACTCATTGGTACCAACTTATTCACAAGTCTCTGCTTGGCAAAGTCCCGCTGTACTTAAGATGTCTAGTTACCATTGCTCGACCCACTCGCAGTCTACGATCTAGTAGGTATATCGCCTTAGTCACCCCGAAAGTCTGCACAACATTCGGCCGTCAATCCTTCCAGTTTGCAGCTGCAAACGACTGGAACCAACTACAAAAAACCCTAAAACTTGAAACACTCATATCACCAGTTGCCTTTAAACTACTCCTTTCTGAACACCTGACCGATCTATGTACCTGCTAAACTGTCCTTAACTTCTCTCCCTTATGCTATGCCCGCCTTGCACAGTGGGCCTCTCTCACCTGCACTACTGTCATACCTGCTGACTTTCTTGTATTACTCTTATCTGTTCAGATATTTCTCAAATGCTCTTTCCCATAATCGCAGTTTTATAATCCATGCATTTAAATGATCTACCTGCTAGACACATTCTAATTCTGGAATATCCAGTAAAATGATACTTTCTGTACTTTTATATTTTAATATGTATTCACTAGTGCCTTATTTATTCTGCTCAACATAACCATATATACCTCATCCTGTTTTAACAGGACCCTATATTGTCTATTGTGTCTCACTGTAATTTGTTATTTGCACTCCTGTGTTTTTGTGTACTTATTGTGTTACTCTATGTTGTCTTGCACATTTCTTGCCTTATCTTGGCCAGGTCGCCGTTGTAAATGAGAATTTGTTCTCAATCGGCCTACCTGGTAAAATAAAGGTCACATAAAATTTTTAAAAAAAATAATCACTTCACAACCGTGTGTGATAATCACAATTCTTGTTCTTATAAGCCCTAACAAGGGTAAATCTCTTTTATATGTTTATCTACACAATATTGCTTGTGTCCTGAAGCACCGGACTCAGATATTACATGGCTAGTTGAGTCCTGCGTCTGAGAATATACCCTAGTCTGTGAATAATTGTTTTCACCGTCTTCCTTACCTTGTTCTTCTACGGCGTTCTTGCTTGATGCACCGTAACAGGCTTCTCAGTCAGACCTGTGTGAATGTTGAGTAAAATCATACACAATACAAAAAATAACTTACACTTTATCCTAACCAGACGTGATGCGAACAAAATCAATCAAATACAGGGATCCCACACCTTGGTTAACTTCAAATTCAAGGACCTTTCAAGGACTTTTCAGGTCCAATACCCTCAAATTCGAGGACTTGATGTGGGGACACATTTAGCATTTTTTGCATTGATTTTTGGCCATATGACAGAGATCTGATATTCTATTTGTCGTATTTCTGTTTTGCATAAAACTCAAGAATATTCAGTACATCCTATACTGTATTTTAAAATAATCTGATATTAACTTTTGCATGAAACCATAAACCATGCAACATTGAGGTACCATCGTAGATTTGCGCGAAAACACTTAACGGGAAACACTTAAAGTAACGCATAAATGCGCGCAACTTACATAAATCAAGCAAGCTAGTATGCATAGGCCACAAAGTGTTGGCAAAATAACACATTAGCGGACTTTTTTTCCAGAAAACTTCTCGCACAAAATAAATTTAAGCACTTTCAAGTATCTATGCATGTTTATTTTCAAAACGTTCCAGGTCCTTGAATTCTTTTTTTCAGATTCACAAACTTTCAAGGATTTCAAGGACCCGTGGGAACCCTGCAAATATCACAGCCAATCAGAAGAGTGTGTGGGTGGAGTCTCAAAACACTATGACTGAAACAATCTTTGTCATTGAATTCACTTGTTTGTTCACAGTTTGAATGCTCTTGTTTCCTTTAATTTATGAATTATCCATTGTCACTAAGTACGGCTATAATGGTCACGCAGTGGATCTCTGAGGTGAGTGAGTGGAGGCGGGGCTCATTTGCATATTCATAGAACAGCACATACTACAGTTACAAGATATTTTAAGGTGCGACGATTTTTTTGCAAGGAAAAAACATCTAAATATGTCATTTTGGTGATCAAAGATGAGTTTTAAAGGATAAAATTATTGACCCCAGGGGGACTTTCACTTTAAATAAAGCACATAAACAGTACCTGAGATGATCATTTTCATATTTTTAACTTCAGTTCCGCAGCCGTTTAGGACAAAAACTCACATGTCTGGTTAGGATACGCTGTTAATCAGCACAATCAAATAATGAATATTTTATTTCCTTCTCAAAATGGATCGTCAACTGTGCATTTCGTACAATTCATCTTGTGTGGAAGAGAATTTAAAAAAAAAGAACTGTGAGAAGAAAGTCAGGGCTTTATCCTGACACACACACACACACACACACACACACACACACACACACACACACACACACACACACACACACACACACACACACACACACACACACCACACACACACAAAGGAGTAAACCAGACCGTGTTTCAAACAGATCAAGTATATTTTAAATAAGAGAAAATTTCACATTTATTGGAGACAGTTTCCTTGATACTATCTCAGAATATTAAACCACAGCTTAGTTTCATTGAACACTTAATAAACTATATCGATAAATACATTCAAATGATGAGAAGTACTTCTTCCTATCCCACATAAATACAGTATGCACTATAATTCAGTCATTCGCATGTCGATTTGTCTCAAACGTTGAGAGTGAAAAACAAGATGTGAAAATTATTCTGCAGGCGTTTTTGTTTTTCCGCAGAAACACATCTGGTGTGATATCTTATCTCTGTGCCTCAAGCGATGAAGAAATTACACACTTCAAATTTAACACCTAAAAACATGCCATTATATGACTGGTATTATACGATGAACACAGTTGAATGTTTCACACAACAATACATGGTTGTTCACCAAAGAACTACAGCTGATATGATCAATATCTCACGTTACTGGATGAGAAAAACCCGTAAACATATAAATAAAACAAAGTAAAAAAAAAATGCATACAATTTCTGATCTGCAAATTTAGTTGAAAACAAAGTTAAAAGAAAGCAGGTTATAAATACACTCGCCACTTAATGAATGAAAGCACACGTTAAACACTTGATCCTCAGTGGAACTGCACACGACAGTCGCTCAGAAAAGCAGAACGGATGCTGGATCTGATGTGTTGCATCAGAGACTGTGTTCACACACCACACACACGTTGTGTTCACACACCACAGACGTATAACTAGCCTTAAAAATACTAAAATTACTGACTGTCATTGTGAAAGTAATTCTACAACAACGACTGAGAGAAGCCGCCATTGTGAAAAGAGAATAATAATTGAGTCTCGTGGTTCTGAACTTACGGCGCATGAAACAACATACGAGTTTTACACATTATTGGACATATAAATGTTTAAAACCGCTCACCAATCGCTACACAGTGAATGTCACACAATTCACACTTATATACACAAATTGTATTCATGAAAAAAGAGTGAAGTAACACATTCAAGAACAAATGAAGAAAAAACGTATTGAAAAAAGATCTTTTAGATTCAAATGCAATTTCAAAACTCCTATTATTACAGGATCTTACAGAGCTCCTAAAGGGACATGGTGATGGAAAACATGATGGGAGGAAAAATTATATGTCAAGGTTTTTGAGTTCTCTCGTGGAATGTTTTACTTCCACATAGAAACTTTGTGTGTCCGGATTTTATTTTTATCGAGTGAACGCCAATATTCTCAAGGGAAAACAAAAGTTTTGCAAGCGAACGCAACAGTTTCGAAAGCGAACACAAAAGATTTTCAAGCGAACACAAGTTCGCAAGCGAACGCAAAAGTTTCGAAAGCGAACGCAAAAGTTTCGAAAGCGAACGCAAAAGATTTAAGCGAACACAAGTTCGCATGCTAACGCAAAAGTTTCGCAAGCGAAACGCAAACCTTTTTTCAAGGAACGCAAAAGATTTTTAAACGAACACAAAAGATTTACAAGCGAACGCAAAAGTTTCTCAAGCAAACGCAAAGTTTTTTCAAGGAACGCAAAAGTTTTTCAAACGAACACAAAAGATTTACAAGCGAACACAGAAGATTTGCAAGCGAACCCAAAGTTTTTCAAGGTAACGCAAAAGTTTTGTGAGTGAACAAAGTTTATAAGGGAAAACAAAAGATTTGCAAGCAAACGCAAAGTTTTTCAAGCAAACAAAAGTTTCGCATACGAATGCAAAGTTTCAAGGCAATGCAAAAAAAAAAATGTCCCTCTCATCTCAAATTTTTTCCTCCACAATGTCATTTTAGGTGCTTCGTAGGATTTCAAGTCACTTAACATATTAGAGTTTTCTATGCCCATATACAACCATCTCAGTCTGGGAAAGTGATGGATTAGAATTTTTGTAACAAACACAATATATATTATGAAAATTATTATGCATTTACACATTCATCAACTCTTTCGCTGCTAGCGTTTTTAAAAAAGTTGCCAGCCAGCACCAACGTCTTTGATCATGCATTCTTTTTTCAATCAACACTTGAATGTGGGTAAACTAAATGTCATAAAAAAGCAACAGTGAAAAACAGAAAAAGTAAAAAAAACAGTGAAAATGGTGTTTTGTCAAAGACTTTGTCCGGATGGGATTCAGAGCGATGATCAAACACAGTCGATCAACACCTCGAAGCTTCAGTCTTTAACCCTTCATGGGTTCGCTGTTGAATGTTGATCACGTTATAATTGAGATTTGTGTCAGAAATGCTTCTATCGCTTGTTTCTGCTTCTTCGCTTGTTTTTGGATCAGGAGATTCAGAACTCTTTCAGAAGATGTGTAACAGCGCCCCCTACAGTATAACAGTGAAAACTCTCCTCAACGGCAGGGAAAGAGTTAACAGACGAGTTTGAGAAATTCAGTCATGATTGGGATTCGAATCCCCAAAAACAAACTGTTATGTGTAAAAAAAGAAAAAGTAGTTAAAAATGAGCTAACTGCATTTAAGCAAAGAGCATAATATTCTTAAATATATAACCTTACAATTGATATTTAAGTTTGCAACTAGTGCAGTATTTAAATAAATATTCACTAATTAAATCTATTAAACACACAAATTTATATAACTGACTAAATGTATTTCAAATGCCGCCTGGACTGAAGCTCTTAATGGATCGTAGAATTCATGTTTAATTACATGTTTAATCCGAGCGAGCTGATTGGCCAAGACGAGTCGGGTCGGAGAATTCATGTTTAATCCGAGCGATCTGATTGGCTGAGACGGACTCGACACTTGTGTTACGACTGATTTCTCTCCGCTAAAGCTTCAGCGATGTAGAGTTTCATTTCTACAGCAGTTATCAGCAGCTCGTCTTGCTTTGAAGAGTTGAACTATTTACTTCCCAACACTGTTCCTGGTCAATACTTTCATTTGAATTAAATCTCTCAGTTATGGCCGATTGCTATTATTTATTTCCTGATTTTTTTGTTTGAAGATTTAAGTAAACCACGGGTAGATATTTTCTCCTCTTTGGTATTCTGTTCATCCGCAGATTCTTTTTCATTTTCTGATTCATCAGCTTTTTGTGCATGTGCTTTTGTATTTAATTTGGCCGCCGTTTCTTGTTTGTTATCGTTCACATCTTCTCTTTCCTTCATTTTCTTCTCCTTTACATCTTTCTCTGTTTTCTCCTTTGGTGCTTTCTCTCTTTCTTTCTCCAGTCTTTCTTTCTCTACTTTCTCCTTTCTTCCACTTTCTGGCTTTTCTTTCTCAAGTTTTTCCTTTTCTGTATTTTCTTTCTCAGGTCTTTCTTTTTCTGCCTTTTCTTTCTCAGGTCTTTCTTTTTTCTGCCTTTCCTTTGGCCAATTTTTCTTTTTCTGCCTTTTCTTTGGCCAATTTTTCTTTTTCTGTCTTTTCTTTGGGCAGTCTTTCTTTTTCTGCCTTTTCTTTGGCCAATCGTTCTTTTTCTGCTTTTTCTTTGGCCAATTTTTCTTTTTCTGCCTTTTCTTTCTCAACCCTTTCTTTTTCTGCCTTTTCTTTGGCCAATCTTTCTTTTTCTGCCTTTTCTTTCTCAAGTCTTTCTTTTTCTGCCTTTTCTTTGGCCAATCTTTCTTTTTCTGCCTTTTCTTTCTCGAGTCTTTCTTTTTCTGCCTTTTCTTTGGCCATCTTTCTTTTTCTGCCTTTTCTTTCTCAAGTCTTTCTTTTTCTGCCTTTTCTTTGGCCAGTCTTTCTTTTTCTGCCTTTTCTTTGGCCAGTCTTTCTTTTTTCTGCTTTTCTTTGGCCAATCTTTCTTTTTCTGCCTTTTCTTTGGCCAGTCTTTCTTTTTCTGCCTTTTCTTTGGCCAGTCTTTCTTTTTCTGCCTTTTCTTTCTCAAGTCTTTCCTTTTCTGCCTTTTCTTTCTCAAGTCTTTCTTTTTCTGCCTTTTCTTTCTCAGTCTTTCTTTTTCTGCCTTTTCTTTCCAAGTCTTTCTTTTTCTGCCTTTTCTTTGGCCAATCTTTCTTTTTCTGCCTTTTCTTTGGCCAATCTTTCTTTTTTCTGCCTTTTCTTTGGCCAGTCTTTCTTTTTCTGCCTTTTCTTTCCAAGTCTTTCTTTTTCTGCCTTTTCTTTCTCAAGTCTTTCTTTTCTGCCTTTTCTTTGGCCAATCTTTCTTTTTCTGCCTTTTCTTTCTCAAGTCTTTCCTTTTCTGCCTTTTCTTTCTCAATCTTTCTTTTCTGCCTTTTCTTTCCAATCTTTCTTTTTCTGCCTTTTCTTTCTCAGTCTTTCTTTTTCTGCCTTTTCTTTGCCAGTCTTTCTTTTTCTGCCTTTTCTTTGGCCATCTTTCTTTTCTGCCTTTTCTTTCTCAAGTCTTTCTTTTTCTGCCTTTTCTTTGCCAGTCTTTCTTTTCTGCCTTTTCTTTCCAGTCTTTCTTTCTGCCTTTTCTTTCTCAGTCTTTCTTTTTCTGCCTTTTCTTTGGCCAGTCTTTCTTTTTCTGCCTTTTCTTTGGCCAGTCTTTCTTTTTCTGCCTTTTCTTTCTCAAGTCTTTCTTTTTCTGCCTTTTCTTTAGCCAGTCTTTCCTTTTCTTTTTTAATTCTTTCTTTTTCTGCCTTTTCTTTGGCCAGTCTTTCCTTTTCTGCCTTTTCTTTAGCCAGTCTTTCCTTTTCTGCCTTTTCTTTGGCCAGTCTTTCCTTTTTGCGTTCCTTTTCTTTGGCCAATCTTTCTTTTTCTGCCTTTTCTTTCTCCAGTCTTTCTTTTTCTGCCTTTTCTTTCTCCAGTCTTTCCTTTTCTGCCTTTTCTTTCTCCAGTCTTTCCTTTTCTGCCTTTTCTTTCTCTAGTCTTTCTTTTCTCTTTTCTTTCTCAATTCTTTCCTTTTCTGACTTTTCTTTCTCAATTCTTTCCTTTTCTGCCTTTTCCTTTTCAATTCTTTCCTTTTCCAATTTTTCTTTCTCCATTCTTTCTTTTTCCAATTTTTCTTTGGCCAGATTTTCTTGTTCCACTCGCTCCCTCTCTGCTTTCTCCTTGGCTCGTTTCTCCTCTTGTTCTCTTTGTATCCGTTCCTTTTGTAATTTAGCTTCTGCCTCTTTTTTAGCAGCCAGAGTAGCTTGTCTCTCCTCTTCCTCTTGAGCCAAAACACTACGGACCTCAGCAAGGGCTAGTTTGGCGATCTTTTTGGCTTCAATCTTCTCATGAATCATTCGTAGCTGCTCCTTCAGAGCTGCTTTCAGCTTTCGCCCAATATCTCTGGTAGGATGTTCTGAGAATGAGTGGGACAAAAGTTCACATCTCAGAAGGCTCATCACTCGTCTTTCATGCAAACATACATTTTATACGACTGAGCCTTAAGTGGCTGAATAACTCTCTACTTTTCATGATTCAAGCTCAATCAGTTCCTTTAAGCGGCAGTAATTTCTGCGATTTCTGAGAAATACTGTTGATATTTAAAATTGACACCCAAACAAACAAACCCCTACCAAAAAGTAACACACCCCTCCCTTCATTGCACCACCCCAAAATAAAAACCATGCTAAGCAACACAGGCAACGACTCTAACAGCTGCCGCATCAGACAGCTCACACTATGTATGCAAGTATAGACGCATCAGCTGTAATTCAACAACCACAGGTCTTCAACACAGGATTTGCACCAAGAGGCGAAAACCCTCCATTTAAGGGGGTACAAACTCCTAGTAGAAGGAGCCCTTGTACTGCCAATGATCTCTTGAACTTCAGTTGAGAGACCTTGATTCAACGGAGAGCACCGTTCAGCGGCCCAATCCATGGGGTTGGATCAAGCGGCAACCTGCCTGTCTCTCTCTTGAAACCATCACCTAAGTGACTTAAAATGCAATTCATCGACTGGCTGCTAGAGGCTGGATGCAAAACAGAGTCAATCCCATAGAACCCCATGTTAAAATGCTCAACTTTACAGCAGAAAAAAATGTGCTTACAGCCTAGTGCAAAAAGTGGTTTTGGTTCATATAGCCAATTTTGCACTTCATGACGACTGTGAGGAGGGAGACGCTCTTTAGAAACCTAAGGGTTATGTCACAGACACTACGTCCATATTTTTTTTTTACAGTCTATGGGTTGGATGCCAAATCCCACCCCTCAGCTGCGAAACAATTCCAGGAAAGCAATCAGGTCTTGAAACCACCAGCTTGAAGAAGTGGCGCCGTGTTTGACTGGAAGAGAGTGCAGTTTGAGAAGCAAACCCTGATACAGGCGGGGAAGCCCAAAACATTTCTGCAGTAGTTACGTATGATCAGTCTGCTGTCTGCCAAGGCACGTCTAGCAGTGATACTGATAGAAAAGACCTCGTAGGCCAAAAAAGCTTTAGTGGTTTGACCACTAGCTCCGTGGGGGAATCAGCCCTCTGTTTCCTTACCAGCTGATCTGGGGTGTGATTCCTGTACAACGACACAACTCGCTGCTTAACTACCATAGTGCGATGCATCGTTGAAGAAATCAACTAGCTACTGAAAACGCGAGTGAGCCTCGCGTTTTCAAACTTGAAAAACTTGTTCTGTCTGACTGGGGCTGAGTCTTGACCTTATCATGAATCTCTGTGCCTTTCCACAGCCACCAGCCCCACTACCAAGTGACCAATTGCGTTAGCGGCATGCTAAGTCACTTGAAGCGCCAGATCAGTGGCTTGTCGGAGCTTCTGGACCACCTCAGGGGTCACACCAACTCCTTCGTCCAAATCCTTGTCGATGCCTGTTTAGCAAGCTTGTAACACAGACATCTTGTGCAATGCTAAACTGATTAGCCGAGGTATTTCTGCAAAGTTTGGAAGGTAAAACTGTCGAGAGCTGCAGGAGGAAGCCATGGACAGGGAAAGATACGCAGTGAGTGTATCTCCACCGGGGGAATGCCAGCGTACCCTACTCCACAGAGCAAGCCATGCTGGTGAAGTCAGCGGCCGCTGTATTAATCAACTAAGTCCCCAAGCTTCCAGTGTGGAAGTCAAGGAATAAAGGCAGCCATACACAGGGCGAGGATTGTTTCCAGAGAGAAAATGCTCAGAACGTCCCTCTTGCTGCCCTCAGTGAGCTTTCTTGCCACTAGGCGGGAGAATGTCGTCCAGGCCGAGAGATTCACATTGCATGCTTGCCATAAAATTTACTAGAGTGCATTCTGTGTGAACGCAAACACGTCCCGGGATTGATTCCAGTATCGATCCCGGAATGAGGAGCAAGTAACATTACCAGGATCAGTCCCGGAACACTTCCGAGGGAACAAAAGCCGTAATCAATGCCGTAAGGGGTGTGTTGTAGTGATGATGCTGAAGCTGAGATCGTTCGACAGCTACGTGATGCGCTAGTTTATGATCGAAACAGAAAAAAAATTAACGAGCATGGAAATTGCAGATCATAAGCAAACTTAAGAGGCTGTGGAGACATTATATGTCACATCAATGTCAAAGTGTCTTAATTGGATGTGTGTGAACGCGCACAGATTCCAGAAAATCACAGGCAGTGTGAATAAACCAAAATCAAATGATCGCGGGATCACACATTATTGGTGTAATTCCCGGAATCTCTGTGTGAAAAGGGCTAGAGAGAGAAAGGGAGAATCCAATCTGCTCAGTCTCCATGAACTCGGGATCACTATTAGACCACCAGGCTCGGTCTCGTGAGGCGACCTCAGAAGCAAGAGTACAAGACTCAGCATTCCTCCCTTGCTGGAAGAACACAAGCCTCGTGCACAGAGTCTTCTTCAGAAGATTCTCACAATAAGAGTATTGCCAAACAGAGCTGCTCAAGCATAAGCAACAGCACGGCACTTCACACACCTGACACGAGTGTTACAGCCAACTATGAACCGTGAACACTGTGCTTTGCCACACTAAGAAGAGAATTCAGCTCAATGCATTCACTAAAACGCACAAAATCTGAGCAGTGATGTCGCAGACTTTTATTGCGTGAAAGTGCAAAAACAAGGCAAACTCTTTTCAGGCTTTCCCGTTCCCTAACATCTTTCTAGTGTAGGAAAGCTTTTTTCAAGCTTTTTTTTCCAAGCTCTTGCCTGATCGTAACCCTTCCTTTTCAGATCATATTCCTCTGACCTTTGGTAATATCTCAGACATCTCTCTTTCTACAGTCTTTCTAACATTGTCATGCTTGCTCTAGTCTCGCGTAGCCAGACCTTCAGACTGACGGCTGAAGGTCTGGAATTCATAGCAGCTTTCTTTGGCCAAGGCCCGCCCATAAGGCCGTTTGACCGACATGTCAAACAACCAATTACAGTTCGTTTCGTTCAGCGTCACGTTTCGGGGCGTGGAAATGTCCCCCACAACAACAGACCAGCGTGCAACAAGTCAGTCAGCATAGAAAATCAAAGAAGGAGAAGAAAACAAGCAGTAAGTCATTGCTGATTACGTTTACTGATTACTACGTTTACTACGTTTAGCTGATCTTGATAAATGCTCACTGTCACTCATGTGTAAACAACAGTTTTTCTTCCGCAATCGCACGTCTGCGCTTTGTTTCCAAGCGGACCGAAAAATAAACGCGACACTCGCGCCCCCGGATATCCGATAAAATTCAACCAATCAGATGACGACTTCGACATTCCTGAAGTGTTTCCAGTTAAGTGTGCCATATGCATCAGACGTTTAGCCAACGTTCCGTGGCCGTGACGTCTGAGGCTGAGACTATGCTTGCTCTATCTGTCCTCAATCTTCACCTGTTGCTTTTTGCTCCGTGGATCAGTCAAATCCACTTTGTATTTTATCCTACTTGCACAGCCTAGAGTACGTACAAACACAATATTTATTTTCAGCACACACACGAAGAGCAGATATCAAGCATATATTCACAAACTTGTTTGTTTGGGTGTTTTCAAAATCATCTCGGAATTCACTATATCTCGCTGTACCCTAAATTATTATTTTTTGCACAAAAGTTTATTTGTTGTGTATTTTATAAAAATATAAAAAACATGCAAGCTATTAGATTTTAAATGTTAGTTGAAGTCTCTACTGGCTTTTATTGAAGATTAATTATTTAATTTGCAAAATGTGATTAATTTGAAACGCAAAGATTAAAATTCATTCAAATAATGCATTTGACGTTCAGAAGTATTGGGGACACCTGACCACTATTACAACAGAGACTGTAATGACATCACATTCTAAATACATTAATATGGATAATATAATACTAACATAGCACCTTGTGTATTGAACATTATAGAGTGTAGCGCTGAAAAATGACAGCATATATTTATATACACGACTACTGCGCACTCTCAAAGCAACACTCATTGCTAAATGATTCAGCGTTTTGAATGAATTCGTTGAATGAATGATTCAATGACTCAATGAATGTGTCATTGCATTTTTTCCAACATTTCTTATTTGTATCTTCAAACATTAACATTAATCTATTAACATTATTTATTGCAGTTGTAATTTTGCAGACTGCATGGCTAGATGATTTTATATACCCATGGCAATAGGTCTGATTGAAGGTGTGTCCCAATACTTTTGTCCATATAGTGCACATACACACACATGCATCCATAAAAAATATAATAAGCATCCTATGTTACACAGAAGTCATATGGGTTTTGGAATAACATAAGGATGAGTAAATCATGATATAATTATCATTTTTGGGGTCAACTATTGCTTTAAGTGTACATTAGTATCCCTAAAGACCATATGAGTTTAAACACCCTAAACTACAAAATAAATAAATAAACCAGAACAACAGATTTTTTTGATTAATGCATGCCATCAAAAAGCTTCACTGAAGCAAATGTATTGTGATAGTAACTCCAGAACTCATGCCAATTACCTCTGTCATTTCTAAACCCCACTTCTTTAGGTCTCTCATCTGCATTGAAAGAAGGACAAACAGTGAAAGACAATCTGCACTTCTGCTTCTAACTAACATGTGTAAATGTGGGAACTGACCAGTTTGAGAACACATGCTCCACTAAAACACCTAGAGGTCAACCGATAGTTTTACCGATAACTGGTTTAGCCCACGCTGGCCGATAACTGATTAATCAACCGATAGTTAAAATGGTTAAAACCGAAAGCGACTGAAAATTACTGCGTGTGACTGTGAAAAGGTATTTAGGAGCGTTGAGCAATGTAGCCAATCACAGACAGATCTGTTGATTTCCTGAGATACAATGGCCAATCAGAGGCGTTTAAGCTAAAATCCCCTAACCGCTGCAAACGCTGGAGTTTGTTCAGTGCTGAGTTATGCAAGCTCATGAATCCTCTCATTATAACTAATAAAGTGTAAATAAGAGAGTAATTGTGCAGTGTAGACGAATTCACTGATTATAAGGGATGTTTGTGTTATCCAGCATTAATGGCGAGGAAAGTCTCTTATGCTTGAGAGCGGCACATACAGTAGGTTGCCAACCAGAATGCCTATTGCCGCCGCGGCATCTACCGCGGTAATCCGCCGCGGCAAAACAAACCCAGTCGCATTTCAAAGTCATTCGCGAAATGACCGCCAGGTGGCGCAAAGGGACATTTACCGAAAGCAAAACGTATGTAAAAGTAGCCTATATTTTAAATAGAATATAGCAAACTTTTAGGCAGAGCATTTTATGAATCAAAATTTAAAAGAGGCCTATCTCGCAGTCAGTGAAAATAAATTAGGTGCAATCAATGATGCTAAACTATTGAGGAATGAGAAGATTGAAGAGTGCTTCTGTCCTTTGAGTGCACACTGACTAGTGAACAACCGATCTTGTGGTCGAGTGGTAGAGCTGAAGGTTTAAGCAGTACGAAGACACGGATTCGAAACCCGAATAAATATGTTTTTTTTATAATTACCATGAATTTACATTTTACTCTAAGAAACAAATTGCATCCAACAGTTGACTGAATTTACGTCTTCAAAAACAGTTCTGTTAAAAAAAAAAAAAAAAAAAAACCTTCACGGACAGGACAGCAGACAGCAGGACTGGAATTCTTTCCATATGTAGAAATAATTTTTAAAAACATGGTTAAGCAAGGTGCGATTTGCCGTGGGTGATTTCCCCCATCCACAGTATAGCGAATCAATGCTATAGGCTTATAGACCATATCAAATATAGTAGCCTATATATATTTTTTAAATATAGGCTACAACACGCACGTTTAAACAACAAACAATAAAATTGTTAAAAATAAAATCGCTTCTGCTCCTGTATTGAGAGATAACATGCAGCGCGTTTCAGTTACGCTCCTGGTTTCAGTGGCCTTAATACATTCACGGCTTTTTAAAATGTCACAAAGCGTTTTGATGTGGTTTTGAACGAAATATTGAAGTTTATAATTAAGTATTTTGACACACCACGCCTAGTGCGTATTCTAAAATGAGGTTTTCTTCTGCCACTGAATTAAGTTCGACAAACGCAGCGGCGCGTTCACTTGAATTTATTTTTCTGCTAAAATAACTTAATAGGCTATAGCCTACTTCATAATTTTTGGTCATACAGATAGGATATCATATTTTAAAACTGTAAAAGGTCTACTTTTATTCATGTAAAGTAGGCTACACTCACAATAGGCTGACAAAACATTTTGCGAACACACACTGGAGAAACAAACGTTTGGGCTTTCTCAGTGAGCTTCGACATGGCCGAGTGGTAGAGCTGACGGTTCATCAACCAGAAGACATGCGTTCAAATCCCGAACAAACATGGACTTCTGTAAAAATATATATATTTTTAGGCTATTAATGCAGATTTGTTTAGTTCTAAAACTCTGTTACACCATATATTTTTTTGCTTATATTTATAAAATAATATTACCATGCATTTCCATTTTACACTAAGGAACAAATAGGCTATCCAACAGAACGACTTTACATCTAATAATACCAATCGTTCAAAAGCAGTTTTGTAAAAAAAAAAAAAATGATATATAGGCCTAGCCAATATATCTATATTTGTTTTATTCCCTATAGCCTACATAGAGTTTTTAAAAACATGGCGCGTTCATTTGATTTATTTTTCTCATAACAGCTAAAATAACTTAATAGGCTATACGTGATTTTTTTTGGTCATACAGATAAGAGTAGAGTAGCCTACATCGTTCAAAACTGTAAACTTTTTTTAGGCTAATGACAAAAGTTTATCTGTCGTCTGACTCGTCTCTGTCTCCGGGAACTGCGCGTCACAAAAATGAACCGAAAGCCACTTGCCTCAGCTCAGTCACGATAGGAAATCGGCTATGTCTAAAGCCTTTAAATGTCTAAATATTTAGGCTAATAAATGTTATCTGATTATGTAATCCATATGAAAACGAGAGGTACAGAGAATCTGCTGAAATATGTTTATGATGCTGGCGCCTCGCAATGAGAAAATGACAAGGTGAAAATCTCGATCTAATTAAATGTAGAGACTAAATTTCCCTGAATTAAAATGTAAAAACAGATCAAATCGTTTTATTCGTTGAAGTGTTGCTATATTGTTTCATTTAAAGTTCATAATTATTATCTAAATGTTATTTAGTTTATCAGCAGTACCACGAAGCACCGATATTTATTTGAATAATAATAATTTTAAAAAGAACTAATTCACATTTTGCATGCCTGGACCAAAGATCCCTGTAGAATTTAATACTGAGTTGAGCATTTTGTTCATGACAACAAAATGAACATGCGTTTGAAGATTATATTTAGTTTTGCTTGGAAAAAGCTGGCCCAAACCAGTTTTATTTCTTAAATTATTTAAATAATGAAATATTTAGTAATAAACTTTTATGACAGAAATATCACTACATGTAGCTTAAATCATTTAATTCTTTCATTATCAACACTTTAATGCTAAAGAGAGCGATTTAAGTGTGAATTGCGACTTCTCTTTATTTTAAGTCATGTACTCAGACTCAGAGAGCCTGTGGGGGGTTTGTGTGGTGTGTGTGTGTGTGTGTGTGTGTGTGTGGTGTGTGTGTGTGTGTGTGTGTGTGTGTGTGTGTGTGTGTGTGTGTGTGTGTGTGGTGTGTGTGTCAGTCTCAGACTCAGAGAGCCTGTGGGGGTTTGGAGGGACAGTTCAGACTGATGCAGGAGGACAATAGGAGGTGTTAATGTTCCTCTTTCATATGGAGAGTGTCGGATAGCCAGCCCGATGGCAAAGGCAAAGTTTTAAGGATAGTACATCTCTCGATGTGTCCCCATATTTTATTAAATTATAAATATTGTAGTTTATTTATTGTAGCCTATTTAAAGTGTTTTCACACACAAATTTAAATTGAAGTGTTCAATCCAGTTGTTTCAACTGGTTCTGTAGAGTTTAAGAATGTTTTAGCAAGGGAGACTAAATAAACTTCCTGAGATCCAGCGCGAGAGAGGCAAAACTCATGTTTTTAATTTATGTTGCTTTGGACTATTTTCGATTTGTAGCCCACCGTTTTGTTTAATTTAGCTGCAATTTCTTTGGCAAAACAAATTTAAAATGTAGCAAGAATAAGATTCTGTGTTTCTTTTTTGTATGGAAATAAAGTCTAAATGCAACCCTGTTTTAAATTTTTTTAAACTGTTCCACCACTTCATTTAAACCTTGAATTGTTCGATGGGTTCCAAATTTAAGTATTTTAGTGTTTTTTTACATTACACAATAATTTAGCAGACTAAAGACGAGCTTCTTCATTTTTATTTTCTGATGCAATCGGCTAACAATCTTCCTTCAACAGTTTTGTCGTCTGTGTAGCGGCTCTACAGGAATGTAGCAATGTTGTAATGTGCCATTGATAATTAAACAAAACGCTTGACTTTAAATAAATAAACAGTTAGGCTAAACTCGCAAATAAACAGTTACCTATTTAAGCATCAAGAATGGTTAAAGATTAATGCTGTCGGCCAACATAATGTTATATTTGAGATTCGATCTCGGGTCACTTGGATCTCCGTGTCGTTGCGTTAAACACAGAGCCACCGCCTGACTGCTGTTACATCAACGTCTTATACTCTTGCAAAGCCTCATTGATGTAGCCTAATATGTTTCTATTGCAATGTTTTATATGGAAATGTTTTCATTGTTTATTCAATTTAATTTAAGTATTGTGATGAATTAACTTTAACTACATTTCACTTGAATTCATCTGCTACTAAGCTTTCAATCGCTCTGAATGAGCCGCGGCGCAGCGGCAGATTACGCAATAGAGAGAATAAACGGACACTTTTCAAAGTCTGTAATTGTAGCGCCTCTTAGCGGTTAAAGGCAGCAAATACACCCCGAAAATTACCGCCGCGGCAGAGCGATGGCGGTGAAAGTATTATTCTGGTTGGTAACCTACTGTATTTCTCGCTCATTTCTGCTTTGAGCTCTTGATAAATTATGGAAATTCTTTGTTGTTAGAATCCAGTATTTCTTGTCTTTTATGAGCTTAATAAAGAACTCTGTCTAAACATACGCGTCATCTTTAAAGAATTATCAACTTTCACATACACCAGGTGACCTGTAAAAACAGTTTCCATTGCAGTTTTGTGAAATATTCCTTTGTCAAGTTGCCTGAAACCACTCATACTTCTGATATATGGATTTGCAAATTTGTGTTACATTGGGAATTTTGAATTCGCAATTTCAATCTGAGCAATTTGAAGGGTGATGTAAACACAGCTACTGTTGAATAAAGCATTTCATATTTGATGGATCTTTACCCAGTTATTGAATGAAACTAAGTCAACACTGAACTGACTTTAGCTGAACAATCACACGACTTTCTTTAAAAAAATAAAAATGCTGTAAATACTTTTGTCCATATAGTGCACATACACACACATGCATCCATAAAAATATAATAAGCATCCTATGTTACACAGAAGTCATATGGGTTTTAGAGTAACATGAGGATGAGTAAATCATGATATAATTATCATTTTGGGTTAACTATTGCTTTAAGTGTACATTAGTATCCCTAAAGACCATACGAGTTTAAACACCCTAAACTACAAAATAAATACATAAACCAGAACTCATGCGAAGTACCTCTGTCATTTTTAAACTCCACTTCTTTAGGTCTCTCGTCTGCATTGAAAGAAGGACAAACAGTGAATGACAAGCTGCACTTTTATACGTCCTCAAATCCTCTAGTGTGTGCACTGATCTGACATCTTAATCATGAGATACACCACTAGGGCCCTGTAAAACCCGTTTTATTTTTTCCCAAA
This sequence comes from Chrosomus eos, assembly GCA_036326025.1. NCBI lineage: Eukaryota > Metazoa > Chordata > Actinopteri > Cypriniformes > Leuciscidae > Chrosomus > Chrosomus eos. Next base: position 63,264,290 of record CM070818.1, read on the forward strand.
TTCCATTTTTAATTTTTGCAATTCCTTTTTTTCCGTTTTAATTTTTGGGAATTTTTACCCTTTATTGTTATTTTAGTCGTAAAAAGAGTGTGCTTTTAATGTTAATGATTAAAATAATACACAAATAAAATAGGAATGATCTTGAATTTATTGAGGACGCGGTTTTGACATCTTTTCCAAAGGGATGTCAGCCTCAGTAAATATAGCGACAACATCCTCAAACTCTCCTTGAGTCCGAAGACTTGAACGCAGCCGCAGTAATGCTGTCTGTCGAGACGTGTTGGCCTCGCTAAGCATTATCATTGGATTCTTGTTTTTCATGGCTTTTGGAATAACTGTTGGTCAGTCCATGTATTTTGCACTTAGTTAACGCAGATTACGCGTTAACACCAGATTACGCGCTAACACAGATACGCGTAACACCAGATTACGCGCTTAACACCAGATTACGCACGTAACACCAGATTACGCACGCTAACACCAGATTACGCGCTAACACCAGATTACGCGCTAACACCAGATTACGCGTTAACACCAGATTACGCCTAACACCAGATTACGCGCTAACACCAGATTACGCACGTAACACCAGATTCGCACTAACACCAGATTAGCGCTAACACCAGGTTACGTAACAGTTATAACACCAGGTTACGAGTTAACACCAGATTACGCGTTAACACCCGATTACGAGTTAACACCCGATTACGCTTAACACAGATTACGCGTTAACACGAGATTACGCGTTAACACAAGATTACGCGTTAACACGAGATTACGCGTTAACTAGATTCCACTTTAACACTAGATTCCACGTTAACTAGATTCCTAGTTAACACTAGATTCCGCGTTAACTAGATTCCACGTTAACACGAGATTACGCGTTAACTAGATTCCACGTTAACACTAGATTCCGCGTTAACACAAGATTACGCATTAACACTAGATTCCGCGTTAACACGAGATTCCACGTTAACACGAGATTACGCGTTAACTAGATTCCACGTTAACACGAGATTAACGCGTTAACTAGATTCCACGTCAACACGAGATTACGCGTTAACGCGATTCCACGTCAACACTAGATTCTGCGTTAACTAGATTCCACGTTAACACGAGATTACGCGTTAACTAGATTCCTACACGTTAACAACTAGATTCCACGTTAACACTAGATTCCGCGTTAAACTAGATTCCTACTGTCGTCAACACGAGATTACGCGTTAACGCGATTCCACGTCAACACTAGATTCTGCGATTAATAGATTCCACGTTAACACTAGATTATGCAGTTAACTAGATTCCCAACGTTAACACTAGATTCCGCGTTAACACTAGATTCCGCGTTAACACTAGATTCCGACGTCAACACGAGATTACGCTTTAACCAGATTCCACGTTAACACGAGATTACGCGTTAACTAGATTCCACTTAACACAAGATTACGCGTTAACTAGATTCCACGTTAACACGAGATTACGCGTTAACTAGATTCCACGTTAACACGAGATTACGCGTTAACTAGATTCCACATTAACACAAGATTACGCGTTAACTAGATTCCACGTTAACACTAGATTCCGCGTTAACTAGATGCACGTTAACACTAGATTCCACGTTAACACGAGATTACGCGTTAACTAGATTCCACTTTAACACTAGATTCCACGTTAACACTAGATTCCACGTTAACACTAGATTCCACGTTAACACTAGATTCCACGTTAACACAGATTCGCAGTTAACACTAGATTACCATCACGTTAACACTAGATTCCCGTTAACTAGATTCCACGTTAACACTAGATTCCGCGTTAACACTAGATTCCACGTTAACACTAGATTCCACGTTAACTAGATCCGTTCCGTACGCATTAAACTAGATCTCGTTAACACTAGATTCACGCGTTACACTAGATTCACGTTAACACTAGATGCCACGTTTAACACGAGATTCCGCGTTAACTAGTTCCAGTTAACACGAGATTCGCGTTAACACTAGATTACGCATTAACACTAGATTCCCGTTAACACGAAGATTCCGCGTTAACACGAGATTCCCGTTAACACGAGATTCCACGTTAACACGAGATTCGCCGTTAACACTAGATTCCACGTTAACACGAGATTCCCGTTAACACTAGATTCCGCGTTAACACTAGATTCCACGTTAAACTAGATTCCACGTTAACACGAGATTCGCATTAACACTAGATTCCACGTTAACACGAGATTCGGTTAACACTAGATTCCACGTTAACATAGCATTCCAAGTTAACACGAGATTACGCATTAACACTAGATTCCACGTTAACACGAGATTCCGCGTTAAACACTAGATTCCACGTTAACATAGATTCCACGTTAACACTAGATTACGCATTAACATAGATTCCACGTTAACACAAGATTACGTTAACTAGATTCCACGTTAACACGAGATTACCGTTAACACTAGATTCCCGTAACGATTAACGTCAACTAGATTCCACGTTAACACTAGATTCCGTTAACTAGATTCCACGTTAACACAAGATTACGCGTTAACTAGATTCCACGTTAACACTAGATTCCGCGTTAACTAGATTGCCACGTTAACACTAGATTCAGTTAACACAAGATTCCGCGTTAACTAGATTCCACGTTAACACTAGATTCCGCGTTAACACTAGATTACGCATTAACACTAGATTCCACGTTAACACAGAGATTCCGCGTTAACACTAGATTCCACGTTAACACTAGATTCCAGCGTTAACACAGATTGCGCATTAACACTAGATTCCACGTTAACACGAGATTCCGCGTTAACTAGATTCCACGTTAACTAGATTCCACGTTAACACGAGATTACGCATTAACACTAGATTCCACGTTAACACAGAGATCCGCGTTAACACTAGATTCGACGTTAACACTAGACATTCGACGTTAACACTAGATTGCCACGTTAACACTAGATCCACGTTAACACGAGATTCCGCGTTAACTAGTTCGTCCAGGTTAACACGAGATTACGTTTAACACTAGATTACCATTAACACGAGATTCGCGGTTAACACAGATTCCGCGTTAACATCAGATTCAACGTTAACACGAGATTCCAGTTAACACAGATTCCACGTTAACACTAGATTCCGCGTTAACACTAGATTCGCGTTAACACTAGTTCACGTTAACTAGATTCCACGTTAACACAGATTGCGATTAACACTAGATTCCAGTTAACACGAGATTCTGCGTTACACTAGATTCCACGTTAACTACGATTACCTAACTAGTTCCCGTAACACGAGATTACGCAGTTAACACTAGATTCCACGTTAACACAAGATTCACGCGTTAACACTAGATTCCACGTTAACACTAGATTCCGCGTTAACACTAGATTCCAGCGTTAACACTAGATTCCTAGTTAACACGAGATTCCGCGTTAACTAGATTCCCGTTAACACTAGATTCCGCGTTAAACACCCCCCCCCCCCCCCCCCCCCCCCCCCCCCCCCCCCCCCCCCCCCCCCAAAAAAAAAAAAAAAAAAAAAAAAAAAAAAAAAAAAAAAAAAAAAAAAAAAAAAAAAAAAAAAAAAATTTGCGTTACACTAGATTCGACGTTAACACTAGATTCGACGTTAACACTAGATTGCCACGTTAACACGAGATTCCGCGTAACTATTCCACGTTAACACTAGATTCCGCGTTAACATAGATTACGCATTACACTAGATTCCACGTTAACACGAGATTCCGCGTTAACTAGATTCCACGTTAACACTAGATTCCGCGTTAACACTACAGTAGATTACGCGTTAACACTAGATTCCACGTTAACTTGATTCCACGTTAACACGAGATTACGCATTAACACTAGATTCCACGTTAACACGAGATTCCGCGTTAACTAGATTCCAGGTTAACACGAGATTATGCGTTAACACTATACGATTATACGATTCCGTGGTCGTGGAGATTATAGGGCCCTACACCACTCACATTTCACATTCTGCTGTCTTTAACTGAGATTACACGAGTACTGATGACCACAGTATTAGTATAGTATGTGATACACACTTTATTTCAACATCACACACAGACAAGCTTCTCTATATCAAGACTGCAACATGCAGGGATCCACAAACTGATG